>OZ022241.1:2277495-2349995 GCA_963978895.1 Erpobdella octoculata | reverse complement strand
ACAAAACTTATGTCAAACGACAGTTCAAACTTGTTTTCGTAATCTTTACTTTATCTATTTTTTTACTTTAAATATAAATAAAACTTTGAAACAAACAACGAAAGAAATCAAAATAAATAAAAAAATCGGTCACGAAATTTTTATTATCAATTTTAATTAATTTTTTATTTTCTAATTACAACAAGTTAAATAACAATGTAGTTTTTCAAATAAGATAAATTGACTTGTTTTCTTTTCGTTCAAAAAAGAATATTGCTTACACCTGGGTGAGATAGCTACTATCACCTGGATTATAATGATTTTTAATTTCAAATTTAATTTTGCGTTTTTTTCATCATGTCTAATGTAAATTTATCAACTATTTTGATCTTCAAATGATGAATGACAATTATTTTTTATTCTGCAATTAAAAATAAAATTATATAGATTTCTAAAATAGTTTCCGCAAAAAAAAACATTGATAATTGTTTAATAGATAATAAAGATAATATTCAAAACATGCTCGACGAAATGTGGAAGTTTCTATCTTGAAAACCTCCCACATGCACACATGTCTTAATTATTTTAATCCACCAAGTAAGGTTGCGTAAGGTCATTTAAGTTTTTTATATATTTTTTTTTCATTTGTGTAATGAGTCAGAAAATTAGTTATAAAAAAGAAAGTTGAAAGTCAAAAATGTGTATTTCCCATGAGAAACTATGTATTTTTAACAAGAAACAGTGAATTACTTATGTGAAACTGTGTATTGCTTATGTGAAACTGTGTATAACATATGTGAAACTGTGTATTGCTTATGGGAAACTGTGTATAACGTATGTGAAACTGTGTATTGCTTATGTGAAACTGTGTATAACGTATGGGAAACTGTGTATTGCTTATGTGAAACTGTGTATAACGTATGTGAAACTGTGTATAACGTATGTGAAACTGTGTATAACGTATGGGAAACTGTGTATTGCTTATGGGAAACTGTGTATTGCTTATGTGAAACTGTGTATAACGTATGTGAAACTGTGTATTGCTTATGTGAAACTGTGTATAACGTGTGTGAAACTGTGTATTGCTTATGTGAAACTGTGTATAACGTGTGTGAAACTGTGTATTGCGTATGTGAAACTGTGTATAACGTATGTAAAACTGTGTATAACCTATGTGAAACTGTGTATAAAGTATGTGAAACTTTGTGCTAATTATGCAAAACTGTGTGCTAATTATGTAATTATAATCCATGCCATACTCAATCGGAACTGTATAATTATATTGATTTAAGAAAGTGTGAACAAGGAGCACGTGTTAAACTGGGTTAATGATATGCGTCCTGCTGTCTTCCGTACAGAGACTGACGAATGAGCAACGTTTTTAATTGACAGGAAACAGACAATTAGTCGAACGGTTGACAAGTTTGATTTACAAGCCTCAGGTCATTGGTTTGGGTTGAAGAATTTTTTTTTCCAGACAAAACTAAGTTTTTAATTATTTTTTTTGTGTGCCCGATTTTACGAGCACCAACCGGTATTCCCTGGAGGAGTGTTAAAAAGAACGGCAAATTTCGTTATTGGCGATCAGTTGACCTCTCGAGACCTCGAGTAAAGTTGCATGGACGAAATGGCTGCCTAACGATTTTAACCTTTAACCTCTTTAAAAAAACACTTTTTGAATAAAATAAATTAGTTTTAACAAAAAACAAATATTGATGCAAAACCGACATTCAACAACAAAAAAACAAAAAAATAGAACAGAAGAAAAATGACTGGAATGGAAAAAAAAAATATAAAAAAATAAAGCAAACGAGCCAATGCAAAATGTTGATAAATGGGCGGAGCTTATTCTTGCAACAGCGTTTCTCTACTGGCTCGTTCAGTTCTAATGACTTTTTTATATTTTTTACTTTATATACCTTTCATTGTATGACTGCCTTTAGAGCTGTTGTTGAGTTTAGTTTTGCTCTAAACACCAATGATTCTAAATTGAAGTATGTGATAGTGATGGATTAACATAAACTAATTTTGTATATTATTATTTGTAGTAGTAGTAGTAGTACTAGTAGTAGTAGTATTAGTAGTAGTAGTAGTAGTAGTAGTAGTAGTAGTAGTAGTAGTAGTAGTAGTAGTAGTAGTGGCAGTAGTAGTAGTAGTAGTAGTAGTAGTAGTAGTAGTGGCAGTAGTAGTAGTAGTAGTAGTAGTAGTAGTAGTAGTAGTAGTAGTAGTAGTAGTAGTAGTAGTAGTAGTAGTAGTAGTAGTAGTAGTAGTAGTAGTAGTAGTGGTAGTAGTAGTAGTAGTAGTAGTAGTGGCAGTAGTAGTAGTGGCAGTAGTAGTAGTAGTAGTAGTAGTAGTAGTAGTAGTAGTGGCAGTAGTAGTAGTAGTAGTAGTAGTAGTAGTAGTAGTAGTAGTAGTAGTAGTAGTAGTAGTAGTAGTAGTAGTAGTAGTAGTAGTAGTAGTAGTAGTGGTAGTAGTAGTAGTAGTAGTAGTGGCAGTAGTAGTAGTGGCAGTAGTAGTAGTAGTAGTAGTAGTAGTAGTAGTAGTAGTAGTAGTAGTAGTGGTAGTAGTAGTAGTAGTAGTAGTAGTAGTAGTAGTAGTAGTAGTAGTGGTAGTAGTAGTAGTAGTAGTAGTGGCAATAGTAGTAGTGGCAGTAGTAGTAGTAGTAGTAGTAGTAGTAGTAGTAGTAGTAGTAGTAGTAGTAGTAGTAGTAGTAGTAGTAGTAGTAGTAGTAGTAGTAGTGGTAGTAGTAGTAGTAGTAGTAGTGGCAGTAGTAGTAGTGGCAGTAGTACTGTTGTGGTTGTTGTTGTCGTCGTTGTTGTATTCTTTTATTTTTATTTCTATCATCATCATCACTACCAACATCATCATCATCCCTTTCATCATAATCTCTTTCATTATCATTATCATCAACATCATCATTATCATCATCACAAAATTACCATCTTCACTAGAAACACCGCGTCAAAAATGACATTTTTTTGTTTTCATCGAACTGTCAGATATTAAATAGAAAACGTTTTTATTCTCTACCATTACTATAGGAAGTTAAATCAGGCTAAGGCTCTCAATAGCTGTAAATAATTAAATGCGGTAATTAGACAATGCGGCTGCTCTACTCTTCCTTTTTAACCATAGATCCAGCATAAGGTTTAAAGTAATCGGATAATCTCTTGCATAAAAAGCTTTAATGAAAACCTATTGGTTATTTAGGACCGACAGTGTACAGTTGGGCAATAACTTTTCTTACATGCCTTTATGCACCCATTTGATCAACCGCTGACTGCTGACCACCGCCCACCGCCGCGTTATGCGAAATTGCTACCATACATACATACATACATACATACATACATACATACATACATACATACATACATACATACATACATACATACATACATACATACATACATACATACATACATACATACATACATACATACATACATACATACATACATACATACATACATACATACATACATACATACATACATACATACATACATACATACATACATACATACATACATACATACATACATACATACATACATACATACATACATACATACGTACATGCATACATACATACATACATACATACTTACATACATACATACATACATACATACTTAAAAAATTATGTATGTAGATCATCGAAACAATTATTACTACCACCGCCACAGGTTCAACACATTTTGAGACTGACCACTTCTGGGAAAATATGCCAAACACTCAGACTGCGATTTGTCTTACGTTGGATTGTTTATAAGAATTTTTTTTCAATTTTTATTAAAAATTGGAGTTTTATAGCTTTAAAAATCACTACCAAACAAAACAAATAGTAACACGACAACGACGACGATGATGATGACGATGTTGATGTCATGAACCCAGTATTGATGATAAAATTAAACAATCGTAATATTGAAATTAAATAATTGTTATATTGAAATGACCTGACCAATTCTTTTAAAATATTTTTTAATTTTTATTCTGAAAATGCAGGTTGCGACACTTACGCCTTCTTGGCAGGCTGGACGGGCATGGGCTCGATCACCTGTCTCTCATTCATCTCCATCGACAGGTACATGGTCATTGTACATCCGCTCTACATGCTCGACAAGAAATCTTCCTCTCTACTCACGTTTCTCAAAGTGGGCACCATTTGGTCCTGGGCTCTGGTCTGGTCCGTACCGCCACTCTTCGGCTGGGGGCGATACATTCCCGAGGCCTTCGGGGTGAGCTGTACTTTCGATTATCTGACGCATACTTGGAACAACATTTCCTTCAATTACTGTCTTTTCGCCTGTGGCTTCTTCTTGCCTGTAATCATCATCATCACCTGTTACGTTGGAATACTCGTAGAGGTCATAAGAGCAGGAAGGAGAAGACGCAAGCCCATGTTCGAGGTCAAAAGGTCAGTTGCATTAAACTTCTTTTTTGATTTAACTATTTGTCATTCAATTTGACCATGTCAGCTGTTTCCTAATACTTTTTTTTTAAATCAAGTAAATCTATATATATATATATATATATATATATATATATATATATATATATATATATATATATATATATATATATATATATATATATATATATATGTATTTAAATAAACATTCTGTTTGTATATATACGGAAATGTAATATTTTTTATCTACAGAAAAATATTTTTTGACTTTGTAAACATATTAAAAACATTTTTCTGAGAAAAATATATTTTTCAAGCATTTGAAGTTTTTTTTTGAGTTTTTAAAACTGTGAAAATCCAACTTAAGAATGTTTTTTTGAAGTGTTTTTTGAAACATTTGAAACCTTTTGAAAGAAATGAACATAAAATAAAATACCTGCGCAGTACTTTGCCAAAAAAAATAATTCAAATATTGATTGTTGTAATATTATAATAATGAGTGTGAACAGGGTGATGATAACGATGATGATGATTGTGTTGATATTATTTTAAAAAATATTTATTGTTAAAAATAATATTAACTATAACGATGATAAAATATAAGAACTGAAACTGGTGCTTCAACGCACGGTTCAAAAGGTTTTCTATTACATTACAAATCATTCTACCACATGCTCCACTGGCTCCACAGTTTCCTGCACGGGCATCCAATTTTATTTTTGCTCTAGCAATTAGTTTTCTCTACTGGCACCCGATTCCTACAATCTAATTTCAAAGTAACATTCCAACAAATTGAAAATTGATGCGATGCTGTGTTTTAATAAACGCATTGAAAAATATTTATTTAAAACATTTTCACCTACGCATTCAAACCATTTTTTTGATATTTTGAAAAACTTTTAAAATCAATTTTCTTAGAGATACTGTTTCTCATTCTAATTTTTACTTCAAAATTTTTTTTTACTTGCCGTGTAGTGTAGGCGTGATTGCATTGAAAGGAAACAGCAAAAAATGAAAAATTTTTAAAACTTGAAACAAAAACTTTGTTTAAATCGTTTAAATTTTTTTTCTTAAAGAAAAAGTTCATTTCAAAAATGTCAATTTTTTCTCTCCACAATATGTTTTTTTTATAAATAATTGATTAAAATGATGACGCTAAATAGATTAAAGTTGAGGATGTTTTATAAAACAAACATCAAAAGTACCTTTAAATGACTTGCGAGGAAAGATTTGGTAACTGGTTTCTGTTCCTGATCTATGTGTGACTCCAGCTTAATTAAATAAGATGAATGCGAGATCGTTTGTGACGTTGTGAAGGAGAAGAAACTTTTGTGTAGATTCTTCTAATCTGAGACTCAACAGTGTCTCTACGTCGTCAGCTACGTGGTGGCTAAGCGGTACAGCGTTCGCCTGTCATCTTGTAGGTCGGCGGTTCGAATCTCACTGGCGTCACCATCGTAGCTCCCTTAAGCAAGGAGTTTACACGCATTGCTCAGGTTGAGTGTCTCGCGGGGTTAACAACTCCTTTCACTAACCTTAAAAAAAAAAAAAAAAAAAAAAAAAAAAAAAAAAAAAAAAAAAAAAAAAGCTACACGGTCAACTCCAGAAGACTGTTGGAAACTGGAGAAACAGCCGTGTGCGGGAGAATCAGTGTACGATTTTGATATTTGTACATCAACCTGATCTGTTTCTAAGTACACAACCAGTAAAGACGTTGCATAGGTTTTTTTTGGATGATGCAGTCATAAATTAGTTTATTATTATCATCAAGACAGGTTTTATTGTAGTTTCTGTAATTTTGAACGCCAACCACGCAAATGTAAGAATATTGCAAATAAATTTAATTATTCATCAATTTTAATTAATTATTATTTTTTAATCATTGTTTTTTCAGCACAATGTATTTTTTAAGTTTATATTTTTAAATATTTTCAATGTATGATGTTCAACTTAATAACCAAACTGTGTTTAGTAAATTTTCTAAATTATTTTTTATTGCCAAATAAAGAGATGATTGCACGCACAAACCAAATTATTGGTTATCGATTGCATTTTAATTGGTTGAGAAGGAAAGAGACTGAATTTTCAAATGGAATGTTTTTCAGCAAGAAGAATAAAAGTGAAAAAATATAAAAAATTAGAAATGAAAATCAATTCAATCAAATATAGAGATAGAAAACGAAAGTAGGAGAAGTAAGGAATACAAAAAAAAAGTTATTAAACAATATTGTTTAAAGAGAATGAATTGAAAATAAAATTGAAAATATTAGATGTAGAGAGAAAGTAAAATAAAAAAAAAATAAAATAAATAAAAAAAAACAAATATCAAAAGTCAGCGTAAATTTTAAAAGTTTTTTTTTTAGTTTTGAATAAATCAAATAGAAAGTTATTTTTTTATGTTTCAAAGTTTTTAAATTCAAAATGTATTTCTTCCAGGTGTACTTCTTCCATCAGTCACTGCCACTCTTCATCTTCACATAGCGCAGCTAAGAACAACAGCCGAAGTCGCCAGGAGCTGAAAACGGCCAAAGTTTTAGCCTGCTGCTTCGTTGCCTTTCTCACCTGCTGGACCCCCTACGCTGTGGTGGCACAGCTGGGCATCAACGGAGCAGAACACCTGATCACGCCCTACGCCTCAGAAGTTCCGGTACTTTTTGCGAAGACGTCTTCGATATGGAACCCTCTCATCTACGCCCTCAGCAACCCGGGCTACAGGCGGGCCGTGATCGGAGCCTTTCGGCATCTGCACAGCTGCATGGGGCGACGCGATGGAACGGCCAGCACTACCGCCAGTGTTAGGCACGCTGGTAAGCTGATGGAGAGCAAGTTGAACTGCAGTTCGGAAAGTCTGATGAGATTCAAGATGTTCCACGATAACAGAACCTTTTCGCTCAAGTCGCTCGTCCATAGCAGATGGGAGAGAAAGGTTTTTTGGAAGCAAGGTGAGTTCGTCGAAACAAGAAGAATGCGCAATATAACTCAATGTAATAAATTAAAGTAGAAGAGTGAAGTGAAATGGAATAAAATGAAGTGAAATTGAGTAAAATGAGTGAATTGGATAAAACATGTAGTTTTTATTCAAAACAGTTAATTTAGTAATAAGTAACTATGGTTTGAGTTTTTATACATTTATTAAACTTTCCGGGTCAAATGTGTTTATGAGAGTGCCTAAGTGAGAGTGAAAGAAAGAAAAGGAGCGGTAGCAAGAAAACAAGCGGGAGAAGGAGCTGAAAGGTTGGTGGGATTGGGAAAGCAAGTGAGAGCGGGAGAGCGAGTGGTAACGAGAGAGCGAGCGGGAACGGAAAAGCGAGCGAGAGCGGGAGAACAAACGGGAACGGAAAAGCGACCGAGAACGGGAGAGCAAGTGGGAAAAGAAAAAGAAGCGAGAGGGCGAGAAAGTGCAGGAAAGCGAGCGGGAGCGGGAAAGCAATCGGGGAAGGAAAGGAGAAAAACGATAGAAAAAGCTCTAGAAAACCCAGGCAACCCCGATAGTAATAAATAAAACTCAAAAAATTGATTTTTTTCCTGCATTTTGTTTTGAAAACGTTCTGAAAACTTTGTTTTAAAAGCAGACATGAGAAACAGCATTCAGCAGCATCAATCAGTTTGATGGACGTCTGTTTGTGGCATGCCCACTGGTCGTTTGTTGGCGTCGTCGGTCTCGAATGGGATCTCAGGCAGGTTGTCCGCAATTTATTCCGGCTTTCACTTTTCATTTAAAACTTGTTTAACTTTATTTTCTTAATTTGAAAACTAAATTACAAAATTGCTTAAAAATTGTTTTTGTTGTTGTTTTGGTTTTAAGAAAGGCTTCTATTTTGGTATTTCAAGCTTTAAGTTTGTCTGTTTTTTTATATCATATTAGTTTACGAGCGAGCTCATAGTTTTTCCGTACCATTGTGTAGATATATGTATAAATAGTGTAATTATTTACAGAGATAATTTATACAAACGTTTGTTTTAGTGTGATAGTAATTTATAGATTTGCATCTGTGTGAGTCTGTAAATCGGATGTTTTTTGAAATAAATTATGTGTAAGTGTATTAGTACGTTATAGGATATGTGTTTGAGTGCGGCAGCATTTTGTAAATATGTGCTTAAAAGTGTGAAAAGTGTTCCAGCATTTTATAGATATGTTTTTAGTGTAATAATAAATACCTTAAAGATATGTGTGTTAGTATTGTAGTATTTTATAGTTGCGTGTCTAAACGTAGTATATTTTATAAACCTGTATTGTGTAAATGTAGTATTAATTTTAAAATATAAGTTTGGTTGAAATATTTTGCATCTGTAGTATATTTTATAAATCTGTAGTGTGTAAATGTAGTATTAATTTCAAAATATAAGTGTGGTGCTATTATTTTGTATCTGCGTGTGTTATTATCATGTCATGTAAAAGCAAATGCGTTGTTATAATTTCCAGATATGCAGAAAACCGAACGAAGAAATTACAAGAGGAAACCAGAAATAACATCAAAATTTTTATATCAGCTACAACTTGTCATCATCATCATCATCATCATCATCGTAGTCATCGTCATCAGAATCATCACTGCCAAGCACTCCACAATAGGTTTTGACGAAATTTGGTACAAAACTGTTGAAGAATAGAAAAAAATACCAACAATACAGCACAGAACAGCAGCACGAGCAAAAGCTTGTAAACGAGATAAGATCGTAATGATTATAATGATATTCTGTCCAAGAGATTGTCCTATTTATATCCAAGATTTATTCAAAACACAGGAGTCACTATCACCATCATCACAATCATCATCATCACCATCACAATGGTTCTCTACACCAATAATTGCAATCATCATCATCATAATAATCATCATCGTCATCAAAGTCATTATTGTAACGTTCTTTTTCTATAACTATGACAATCATCTTAACTATCCGGATCATTATGTTCGTTAAACTTGAAATAATTTAAGCGAAAAATTTCGCATTTTCCAGGTTAAAACGTTGCTGTCTTTTTAAGCTTATTTTCACAATTATATTTAATACCTAATTTATAGGTTTGTTCATTTAAATCAAAACGATTGAAGAAATATGCATTATTTAATTAATTGTTTTAGTTATCTTAAATAAAAACAAAAAACTAAAACAATCGGTATTTTAATAACATTTTTAAACCTCGAAAATTTCTTCAATTAATATCTCTTTTATTTCATTTTAAATTAATTATAAAGAACTTCGATATGTATATTTATATTCATTTTGTAAATTTGTACATTTTTTAACCTTTCGACTTGACCTTACAGCTTCGATTTGCGACATGTGACTTGAATAAGTATTTTTTTGTCATCATGTGATATCGTGGTACTGTGCTCGTTTTTGTATTAAAGATACGCTAAGTAAATATGAAATTTGAAAGATTTCAGAAAAAATTCTCCTTATTGATTTATCAGTTTATTCAAATAACAAATCACAGTCAATGTTTTCATTATGAAACATTTCTACAAGACTTTGTTTCTTATTTGAACTTCGAATGTATTTAATGCATCTGAGGTGATAACATCTGTTCGTCTTTAACCAAACATTTGGAAATCGAAAAAAACCGTTATTTCCTGACATCTCGTTTAAAAAACTTTCAAAATTGATATTTATTTATGTATATTTTTTTAAACTGACCAATGACATATTTGAATGAAACTTGATTTAATTGTGTCGTGCTTTTGTAAGAAAATGCTAATTATTTCCATAATGATTTTTATTATTTAAAAAAAATAATTTTAGATTTTATTTTCAGACAAAATTTTAACAAATTAAACATTTTTTTGAATTTTTTAAAAACAGGTTTTCAATTGTTAGTTTCAGCAGCAAAAACACACAATGCCTCGATATTATGATTTTCAAATCTCAACTCAGGAAACAAGATCGGCACACAAAAGGAATCTAATTTACAAATCATGCAGAAACTTATTTTTATACAAACCTGAGTTCTATTATTATATACAAATTTGTTATTTTATTATTATATACAAATTTGTTATTTTATTATTATATACAAATTTGTTATTTATTATTATATACAAAATTGTTATTTTATTATTATATACAAATTTGTTATTTTATTATTATATACAAATTTGTTATTTATTATTATATACAAATTTGTTATTTTATTATTATATACAAATTTGTTATTTTATTATTATATACAAATTTGTTATTTATTATTATATACAAATTTGTTATTTATTATTATATACAAATTTGTTATTTTATTATTATATACAAATTTGTTATTTATTATTATATACAAATTTGTTATTTATTATTATATACAAATGTGTTTTTTTATTATTATATACAAATTTGTTATTTTATTATTATATACAAATTTGTTATTTTATTATTATATACAAATTTGTTATTTTATTATTATATACAAATTTGTTATTTATTATTATATACAAATTTGTTATTTATTATTATATACAATATTGTTTTTTTTATTATTATATACAAATTTGTTATTTTATTATTATATACAAATTTGTTATTTTATTATTATATACAAATTTGTTATTTTATTATAATATACAAATTTGTTATTTTATTATTATATACAAATTTGTTATTTTATTAATATATACAAATTTTTTTTTTATTATTATATACAAATTTGTTATTTTATTATTATATACAAATTTGTTATTTTATTATTATATACAAATTTGTTATTTTATTATTATATACAAATTTGTTATTTATTATTATATACAAATTTGTTATTTATTATTATATACAATATTGTTTTATGTATTATTATATACAAATTTGTTATTTTATTATTATATACAAATTTGTTATTTTATTATTATATACAAATTTGTTATTTTATTATTATATACAAATTTGTTATTTATTATTATATACAAATTTGTTATTTATTATTATATACAATATTGTTTTTTTTATTATTATATACAAATTTGTTATTTTATTATTATATACAAATTTGTTATTTTATTATTATATACAAATTTGTTATTTTATTATTATATACAAATTTGTTATTTTATTATTATATACAAATTTGTTATTTTATTATTATATACAAATTTGTTATTTTATTATTATATACAAAAAGATGGACTTACTACTTTTGTTTTCATTAAAAAATCGCTCACAAAAATGAATTTCACAAACTCAGTGTTTTTTGATGATTTTATTTGTGAAACTAACAATACTAACAATAGCAGACAGAATACAACAAGCAAAAACCAGTGAGCAAATAAAAAACTTACTAGTTAGTTATAATTACCGGGCTGTGGTTGTGTTCTATTAAAACAATAAAAAGACGGAATTTTTGCGCTGCCGATGTCGACTTGGAATCTTGTAATATGACGAAGCTTATGCTGCAACATGGATAACAAATAAATACGGCCAACACACTCTTAAAGGCTCCGGTAGTCCGTAGGAGGTCAAAAGGTAATAAAACTTCAACCAGTGCGCAGTGATTCTATTTTACAAAGTTTTGTAGAAAAGGCGCATTAGAAATTTCAGTCAAACTTATGGGCGCTCTCCTTTGAAGTACACAGAAAGATGTGTCTCTTTGGCATACGCCGAAGAACATTGAGCGGCACAGTGAATAAATTATTTTTAGAGTAAAAATTTCAAACACTGGCTATTTACGTTTCAATTATTTTTGTTACATGAAACCTTTCATTACTGTGAGAGTTTTTTGTTTTGAGCCAGTATTTGAACACATTTTAAAAGCATTGAAATGAACTCTGCCTTGCTATTGCAAGCCAGTCCCAAGCTTGGAGAAAGGTTGAAAGGATTAAATTATGATCCACGACAGGAAGTAATTCCGGTATTTCTTACACACCTAGTGTAAAAAAACAATAAACTATTAAAAAAAAACATTTGAATGTTTTATATGGAAATCAAATTGATTAAAAATTGATTTCTTCAAAAACAATCAACATAAATGAGGGGAGGGGTCAAGTCTGGCCTACTTGACCCGGGAGTTCGAAACTCAAGCTACGCCACAGTATATTGTATTATATTTTATTATTTTAACACCACCTGATTATAATCTCAGGGATATTCACGCTATTCACATTTATTTTTAAGGACTCAAACAGTGTATGTCTGCGACCGCCACATACCACATATTTGCTTACTGCAATCTAAGAGGTTGGAACGTGGACGTGTACTTAAGCACTTCGATGACGGCTTTAATGAGGTGTTTCAATTTATTTATTCCAACCAAGTTCAATTTAAAAAACTGAAAAAATATTTAAGTAGATGATTATTCTTTTGGTGCAAAATATGAAAACAAAACTAAAAAAATTATGATTCTGTTTTTTTATTCAATTTTTGCAATATGACTCATTTAAATACTTATATATATGTAGTTTAATATGTTTTTAATTTGTCAGATAATTTTATTTGGTACATTCAAACGTAAACTATTACTATTTAAGCTACAAAAATTGTTATAATTCTTTTAATTCAAGGTTAGAAAATATCATTTTGTAGACACCATGTGACGCACAACATGGTCTCCCAGTTTGACCCCAAAACAGCAAATTAGTCTTTTTTTTAGTTAAGTCAGCTTGAGCGACAAGACACTTGAGTTATTGTTCTTCTTGCATACCCGCAACCAGATACTCGCAAAGTTTTTCAGCTTCTCGCAAGACAACTCAATCTGAAGAATATCAATTAAATCTTTTTTCGTAATATTTATATTCCTTCATACACAACGCAAAGAGAGTAATATCAATTTAGGACACAACCACGCCAATTTGTCATGACAATTCTTCTGATAATTTGTGATATCATGACATAAGACATCTAACTCTAAATTTTCCAAAATCAAAGACCAAGATGGATGTTTACAAAATTGGTAATACAACTTTCCTGAATGATTATATATTTGTTCTTAAAAAAAATTCTGCTTATCAATAACACAACACTTTTTTGTAAATTTTTAAAATTATTTCTTTAAAAGTAGACCAAGGCAGTTCAACATAGTCTTTAACTTTATAAAGAACACTTTTAAACTCAGAAGAAGGTTCGAGAAAAACGTCCTTCAATTTTATCAAAAAAAATCTCTGCATAGAGTTTTTAATGTGAATGATACTTGGTGATATAAGAAATAACTCATAATTTAACTTTATAACATTTAATTCATGGAAAGAATGTACTACTTATGTATGTATTACTGTATGTATGTACTACTGTAAAATTTAATTTCTACTTAACTCTTTTTCAAACGATAAAAACCCTAATAAGTTTTTTTTTTATGATAGTTTATAGTCCTTTACACCAAGTGTTTTAAGACTGAATTGGCTGTATATAGAAAGCACATAAGTACTTCCTGTCGTGGATCAAAGTTTGATCCTTTTAACTGTCCCTCCTCCTTTATCCAGGCTTGGGACTGGCTCGCATATAACGAGGCGGAGTTACCCTAATAAGTATATTATATCCATTTATATACGTGTATATAAGTATATATATATATATATATATATATATATATATATATAAACAAGCATGAATAAAGATGAGCTTTCATTTAACGGTCATGATTTTAATTGAAATTTTTCTTCAATATTTTGGAGCAACGTTTTTTGTCTATTACAACACTTAGTACCAAAAGTATCAATACATATTTGAAACCTTCTTTATTTCAGATTTACGGTCCGTTTAATCTGTTATGCAGACTGCAAAGTAGTTTTCAGTTAATATTCGATTGATATTCTTGTTTTTAAGCTACCATTTCAGTTACAGTTTCAGTCACAGCTTTAAGTTTAATTTATGCTGGATTTACTTTTTGAGTTAATTTAATCAGGTTTTTGAGTTTCTTAATAACATTTAGCAGACGCTTTATCAAAAACTAAAAAAAAATCATATTTGAAATTAATATTACCATTGATTATTAACCCAAATCATTGTTTAGATTTTTATTAAAGTGAAAGGTGCGTAAATAAAATAAACGATGAACGTAAATAAGTAATTGAAAACAAATTATTGAGAGTGAAAAATGAAATTTAATAAAGGACACAAATACCCGCTCGATGGCTTTTATGTTATCTAAACTGCACTATTTATTAAGACTGATTTAATTTAAAAAAAAAAAGTGTTGTTAGAAAATCATTTAAAAAATTGTTGTTAAAAATTGTTTGAGAATTTTTTTACAAAAGTGACAATAAATTGTGATATACATTTTGTAAATGTTATTTACAAATAATTTGGAATTACTTAAATTTAGTTAAACATCTTGACGGAGAGAAGTTTAGAAGAAATTTGATGAAACACCTTCATGAAGGCATCATCAAAATGCTTAAATATTGTTTTAGTGGCGTTGAAACGTTACGTTTGCGGTTTATCAAATTGACATTTAATTGATGGAAATTACACATAATTAAAATACACTTAAACTTGGTAATATGTAACATTGTAATAAAACAAATAATTCCAATACAAGTCTGAAGTAAACAAACAAAAAGAAAAAACAATTTTTTTATAAAAAAAATCAGTTTGTGTTTTAACATATTTAATTTCTAATATGGTGATGATTATATATAATATTTTAAAATAATGTATTTTTTATAAAATTTTGATAATATTTTAGCATGATTTTCATCAATTCTACAATTAAACAGGTAAAGGGAATAAACGAAGCATGGAAGATAATCAGAGAATGCAACAACGAAGAGACCAATAACATATATAAACAAATTAGGAACACAGTCAGCCAATACGTCAAACGAGACAAGAATAACCACCAGGCAACAGTTTCAAAAAATTACACCAAACGGTTCAAATGATGTAACTACATGACAAATTGAAGTTTTAATTAAATAAAAATAATGTTTTGCTGAAACACCTCTGAGAATGTTTTTTCGTTTTTCTTAAAGTCTTCGTTAACAACTGTGGTCGTCGGCAGCTGTTATATATCTTTTTTAATGTGTTTTTGTATTCCATTTGATTTGTAAAGAACATTTCTTATTCACTTCTTACATGGTTCATATATTACTTATTCATTGATTTTATTATTTTTTTATATTAACTTACCGTCTTTTCTTATTTGCTTGAGCTATAAAAATGGGATCATTTTATATTTGCTGCTAAGGATTTAACATTTTAAAAAAATTTCAAATCGATTGGGCAACATTTGAGTTGATTGTAAAATAAAAACCATTTGAAGCATTACCGAGTTTAAAAAAAAATTATTTCACATTTTATGAACATACAAATAATGATAAACAATATTTGAATAATAATAAATATTGTTAATACAACATTATCTATTGTTGAATAACAATATTATTTAATAGACAATTTACAGAAATACAAAAAACTAAATTTTATATGGTTCACTTGTTAAATCCTTTATATAAACTTCATCATGTTTTCTGGCTTGCTCGCGCGCTTTCTTGACTTCTTTTTTAATCCATGCGTTGGGAACCTTTGCCGTTTAAAAAAAACAAACTAATTTTCTGTTATCCAATCAAGTTGGAATTTGTTGGTTTATTTTTCGCTGTGGATTTTACTTAATATATTACTGTCAAATTGTTTAGCAAAATGTTGAGTGAATTATGAAATGAAATCAATAAAAGCTTTAAAAAAATTAAAAAATTTATGTAGATAAAAAAACTATTAATTTTTAATTTATTTAAAAAAAACATTATTTAATTTTAAAATGTGAAATTTTAATAGTAAAAAAATTGTTTATTCCAATTTTTTTAAAAAGTTTTTTGTTTTTTTAATCTTCACATACTTCACATATAAAGTATTTCAATAACTGTGGTGAGCGTTTTCATATTTTATAAACTTACTACTAAATAATAATAATAATAATAATAATAATAATAATAATAATAATAATGAATTTTGAATTTGTTTATTATCAGAACCAAAAATATTAAAAAAAAAAAGTCTATAGGATCAAGCCATAAAAAATTAATGTCTGAAAGTTATATTTTTGATGAAGAGGAGCTACATCAGGCTCCTCTATACTGACAGAAGCTGGAGGACTCGCGACTCCTAAGAGATGCGGTCCTTGAAAGCGTTTACTGTCGGGGCGTCAATTGTGTATTGCGTAAGCGCATTCCATGGAGCGACAATCCGGTTTGTGAAAAAATTGTATCGCTCTTCGCAACCTCTGACATACTGGCGCTCTAGTTTGCAGTTGTGGCCACGCAGGTGGTATGCCGTGTGGCCGGCTGCTCGAGTTTGCGGAACGGAAAAGCTGACGTCGTCGATGTTGTGGGCGATTTTGAACTGCTCGATCAGGTCACCTGTCGAACGGCGGTCTTGCAGCGTTGTGATCCCAAGCTGTTGCAGACGATGTTCATAGGGCTGATGTTTTAGTGTTGCAATGATTTTTGTTGCCCGACGTTGGACCTGCTCAAGAAGGTTAATATCGCCCTTTTGATAAGGCGACCAAGATTGAACAGCAAATTCAAGATGTGGGCGGACGTAGGAGAGGTAAAGTGTACGCCACAGTATGAGGCTGCGGCTGCGGAAAGCTTTTCTGAGTCGGCTGAGCATATGATTGGCTGATGACGCTGCTTTTTCGACCTGTGCTCGGACCTTTAGATCATCTGAGACGAGAACACCAAGATCACGTTCGACTTTTGTGACTTCGAGTGGTCGCCGCGTGCCGTCAATATGTCTCATAGAGTATTGGTGGGTTATTCTGTTTGAGCGACCGACATGCATGATTTTGCATAATAATAATAATAATAATAATAATAATAATAATAATAATAATAATAATAATAATAATAATAATAATAATAATAATAATAATAATAATAATAATAATAATAATAATAATAATAATAATAATAATAATAATAATAATAATAATAATAATAATAATAATAATAATAATAATAATAATAATAATAATAATAATAATAATAATAATAATAATAATAATAATAATAATAATATTAATAATAATAATAATAATAATAATAAGATCGATTAGAAGCGCTAGTTGCTAAGCTTCAGAGGCGCCGGGAACGACTCGTGCATATGGGATTACACAGTATTACCTGCCACCCGCACGTGTCTCCGAAATCGGAATGTGCCGAACCCTATTACATCCCAGCCGTGAAACTGGTACTCATTCATCGACCAGTGAAGGATGAAAGGCTGAGTTGGCCTGAGCCGTGTGAGTGAATTCCTTGCTCAACGGAATTACGCCTCGCCGTGACTGAGATTTGAACCCACGACGGCGGGATGATAGCTTAACTGCTTTCACCACTGTGCTCCGGCGCCCAATGCCCGTGCTGCCAATGCAATAACGTCAATAAATAATGATTTAAAGAAGAAAACTCATTGAAAACGTTTTTTTAAAAAAAAAACAAACAAACCTTAAAGTTAACAAGTATTTATTTTAATGAAGTGCAATACAAACAAAAATTTAAAAAATTTAGTGACAATTAGAGAAAAATTAATTTTTTTTTCTCTTAAACATTTTTAAAATAGTTCATAAAGTTTTGCACCAGGTGTTTTAAGACATAAAAACAGTTTGTAAGAAATACTGAATTACTTCTTCCTGCTTATCATATTTTGATTCTTGTTTTTGTTCTTGATAATTTATTCAGGTTTGGCGGAGTTTATAATTTTAATACATTTATATAAATAACTATTTATGATATTAAGCGGCTAAAAAAAACAAAAATTGTTTTTAATCTGCATGCTAATTTGATTATTTCATAATGACAACGTTTGTCAAAAACTGCTAACAATAAAAAAAAAATTGTAATTGTTTTTTGAGTATATTGATTATAAGAAAACTATTAAAACACCACAATGAAGCCAACATCGAACTGTACAAAAACTCGTCAACCTTGGAATTTCTGTGCTCGCAGTTGTTCTGTTTTATTTATCCACTCGTTTGCCGTGGTGGTAATAGTTATAATTAAGAAGCTGAAAGACTATATAGTAATTAAATTTAATTAATTGATAAATTAAATTATAGTAATTAAATGAATATCATAATAGTTTTTTAAACGTGTTGATTTATTGGAATTTTCAAATACTCGTCAGCCTTGGAACTTCTGCGCTTGCAGTTTGTTATAAGCCTTTGTTGTAGTGTAATCTGCGGTGTTGGTAATGATCCTGAAGCCAGAATTTATTTTTTGATAATTATTATTGCTAAGCACAGTGGTTTTATTTAAGTTAAGTGCCGATTGAAAGTAAAGCCATTAATCATAAGAAAACAGTTCCTAATTCACAGTTTCTGAAAAAGTAAACGTTTTTCTCTAAAATAATAAATTACCAACTACAATAATATACATACATCTTTTCTTTATGAAATTTTCACATTTTGGTTTTACTATTTTATCAATTACAAATCTATTTCTAGTTTTCATGGTTCGGTTTTTTGGAATTCTAGAAAGAAGCAAATTTGTAATAGTACGTTTAAAATTTTAACAAAACAAATTATTAAATAAGAAGTCTGCAATAAAATTTGAAAAATTTTGAAAATTTGAGATAAAGCTGAAAAAATAATAAGAAATGAAAAAAAATTAATTCTATTGAAATCAGAAACCAGTTTTTGGGGTTTTTTAAATAATTTTTTTTTAAATTGATTGGCTTGGACTTCTGCAGATTTATGCCAAATTGAAGGTTGAATAAACAAATAACAAGCAAAAAACAAAAGAAAAACTGAACAATTTCAACTAAAATCCTAAACTAAATTTGAAATGTCCACCCGTAATAAGATAAGTAAAAATGCTATAAAAACTTTAACTCAAAACAAGCTTTGTTAAAAAAAAAAAGAACTCGAAACCACGATTTGTTAATGTTATTTCTAATAAGCACTTTTTTTTAAAACAATTGTAATAATTAAGTGACGCTTCAAAACGTCTTAAATTGAAATCATTTTTTTTAACTTTAAAAATCTCGCCAAAACTTAATTTAAATCAAACATTGATTTTCAGTATCCCGGTATGTTAGTATGTTGACAACGTGTGTCATATCAACGTTTATGAGTTCCTAACTGCCAAAGTCATACCAGTTCATACAACTGGCAGCAAAGTTATTTTTTTTATCAACAGTTACAGAAGTGTGTCAATACTTTTATTTACTTCTAAAAATGGGTTTTACTGTTTGTATGATTGATTTGTAACTCTTATTTATTTCAGCAAACTCAGCCATTATAATGCACAAAACGAAAAAGAAATTATAAATAAGATTGTAATGCGATTAAAATTGTTAATCAGTTTATTCAGATCCTTAAAAAATGTTTAGTGCAAATTAATCAAACAAGTAATATTACAGTAAACGTTTTATGAATTTTTTTTCAAATAGCTAAAACACACAATAATGTAAAATAGTAATATACTAGTGATGTAACGTATATAATTGTTTAATGTACATTTAAATTTAAAAAAAACAGTTAAATTTCACAACATTGTTATGACTAAAATGTAATAAATATCCGTCAAATCTAAAAAAGATACAATCAAAATACCAACCAACTTACTCAAACTTTAAAAATACACCAGAAGTATATCACGTCAAGTGAAAAAAATTTTTTGGTATCTAAGCTTTCGGTTGGTCAGTCAACCTTCATCAGAGACTTTTTTATTGGTCCATTTATGATTTAATATTAAAATAACTCATTTTTTGTGTGTAAAATTTATTTAAACAGTTAAAGAAATAACAAAATTAAATTAAGCCTTTTTTTTCTTCTTTTTGAATTCAATTATGGAAGGTTAAATAGTGATAGTAGCATGTTCAGTGAATGTGACAACAACTTGTTTACATTGAAGCCAATAAGAGAAATCAGTTTTTCTCGTAAACTACGTTGATGGAGTTTCTAAATATTTAGTTGTAATTTATGCCAATTCAGGATATATTGATTTGTGCACTTTCCACTTTCAAAGAGCTACGTCGTTTTTTTTAATTAGTTTATAGCTGTATGAAATGGTTCTACTATAAACTAAAATAAAAAACCGTTAAATAAATCAACTTCATATATAATACAAAACTAGAGTTGAAAAATCGACTCATAATTAAATTATACCGATCAATTATAAAATTTGTATTATTATCAATATAACGTGGTTAAATTCAAGTGCTGAAAAAATGATTAACATTTGTTAATCTGGTTCATCAATATTTTCCATAATTCTGAGTGATTTATTGCTTTATAAAAATCTTTTAAGCTTAACAAAATTGAGAAAACACCTCAATGAAGACAACATCGAACCATATAAATTTACGCCAACTTGTTAATTAAGCAGCTGTGTTCAGAGTGTAATATGAGACGTTTGAGGGTTTGGTTTTTATCGGTTAATGAATCTTTAATTATCTTTAATCAGTTTAATTTAGTTATCTTTAATTGATGGTCGTTACAAGTGCTTTTTGTAAACAAGTTTGAATAACAATTATATCATATAATTCAGTAGTTGCTTTGAATACTGTTTGCATAACAACTTTTTTATGTGTTTTCTTTTAAATTGTTTAATCAACAAACAAGCTTTCAACTAAATAAAAAACAATCATCTCAATTTAATAGCAAATTATGTTGAACATGAATGCTGACATATTTTATTGAGATACATAAATACATTTGCTAATACATGATTCGATTAAAAAAACTTAATTTGAACATCTTGTGTATTTGAAATAGAAGTGTTTGTTGAAAAACTCGTTTTTTCTTTTACTTGCTTAAAGTTTAATCAACATCATCATTTCAATCCACTGTTAACAATAACTGTTGGCATTGTTTGAAATTATGTTTTTGGTTTATATAGTTCATTTTCTAAACTTTAATACAATCAATGTTAGACCTCATATCAGTTCATCTAAAAATAGTTGAACGCACAACCGGAAGCATGTTTTTTCATTATTAATTTCAACAAGAAATCACCAATAACAATAATTTGATAAACAATAATTTTAATTTGAACATCGAATAATGCTTTTAAAAAATTTAAATTTGGTTCAATTAAATGTTCTCAGAAACAAGGTTATAAGTGATGTTATTAAAAACAAATACTCTTAATATTTGCGTTTCGGTAACAAAATAAATTGATTTTTATCCAGTAAAGATAAAAAAAGAAAGGTATTATATATGATCTCCATAACTAGCAATTGAGTAATTAAAAAACATGTTTAAGACACCAAAAACAAAATCCGGCAGAGAAACATTATTCCGACACAACTTTGATATTATTTAGATCTAAAAGTCTGCGGACTAACAACACATTGTCAAACTAACAATGAAATCATATTCAACAAATTTATGTTGAATTTTTTTAGAACAAAAACTATGTTTTAGATACATGCTTAGGAAAGTTTTCAAGCTGATTCGATATATTGAAGATTAAGATTGTTCGAATGGCAAAGGCTGATCTGTCACGTGAATCACATTTTTGAAATTTCTTCGCTGGAACGTGTTTCTTTAAGTAGACAGATTATTTTTACAGTTCCCCTTAAAATTCCAAGTCCCCCCCACTTCAAATATCTTGGTTAAGCTCCTGGATCTACAACCTATGTTAGTTGGCCTACTGTTTTATTGTTTAATTTATCATGATTAAAAAGAAATTATTGTTATGAACTACCAAATTGTCAACAGTAATGTCATTTTTATAAACATCCATCCAGATGTAACTATTACCTTATTGTTTGTATCAATTTGAGCTTTCTAGAAAAAGTTGTTGATTCAGTAGCGGTATCGAGATATCCTTGGGTAAAATTGTGTTCAGATGGATTGATTCAAGAGAACATCTAAAATAATTGAATTACATGTAAAAGAAAAAACGAATTTTTCAACACACATTTTTATTTCTAATAATCTCAATTTAGAAATACGGAAGTTATTCATATTGAGTTTTTCGGTTTTTTAAATACCAATAAATTTATTATTTTTAATTACCACTAAATTTATTATTTTTAAATACCACTAAATTTATTATTTTTAAATACCAATAAATTTATTATTTTTAAATACCAATAAATTTATTATTTTTAAATACCAATAAATTTATTATTTGTAAATACCACTAAATTTATTATTTGTAAATACAACAAAATTTATTATTTGTAAATACCACTAAATTTATTATTTGTTAATACCACTAAAGTTATTATTTGTAAATACCACAAAATTTATTATTTGTAAATACCACTACATTTATTATAAAAACTACGTCGAAAATACTTGAATCGTGTATTGCCATCCAGCTATGCTGAATGTTTCAGCTTCCTAGCTAGTCAAAAAGCTGGTTAAATTTTACTTACAAGATTTCGTAGAGAGAACCACACGCACACAAACACACAAACCAACAAGTTGAACAAAAATGTGTGAAACACATTGATTTCAATGTTATGTTATTCGTTATAAATTTAAAGTGTGTTTTTTCATTTTTATAAATTATTTATTAATAACAAAAATACAGTTTATTCTATAAAAAATAAAGTTTCGAATTTTGCGTTTTATTCACTCAGCATCTGGATAAAGCAAAAAAAAAGAAAGTTACGTGATTTTTATTTAATAGTTAACTGTTAATTGTTTTAAAGTTCATTTATATAGTAAGGCTTTCATCAAAATTCAGCAGGTGGACAACTGGGTGGATGAGAATATTAAAAATTTGAGAGTGAAAGACCGAGAAGTGAAATTAATAAAACAAAACAATTACACGTTTTGTTGCAATTTCGTTGTCTACATCGTGTTTTCTGTTAAAGCTAACCTCCTTTTAAAAAACTCATTTAATTTATAAAGTCATCTTAAAAGATGCTCTTAAAAAATCTAAAAAGAAGCTTTACAAAAGTTTGTTATTCAGGTTTTATAAGAACATTTTTTTTAAGGTTAGTGAAAGGAGTTATTAACCCCGCGAGACACTCAACCTGCGTGTAAACTCCTTGCTTAAGGGAGCTACGATGATGACGCCGGTGAGAATCGAACCGCCGACCTACGAGGCGACAGGCGAACGCTTTACCGCTTAGCCACCACCGCCATACAACATTCCTCAATAATAATTTGATTTTTTTACAAAATTAGCAGTTAAAAAACAGGCAAACCGTAAAACCAGGTATTTTTTACAAAACCGTTTAATTTTAAATGAAGATAACTAAAAAAAATTATTGTTCTTTTGAATATTTCTCGACAGGTGATAGTTGAAATCCTTATTTTTAAAGATTAACTGAGTTATTGGGTTTGTCATTCAACCGTTAAAACAACGTTTTTATATTAATGTTTAATTGACAATCTGGTATATAAGGGACTTGTTAAAAAAAACTGGTTATTACAATTTACTTGTTAAAATCATGATGTAAAAATAACTCAAAAAATTAACAAAATCTGTGTTTCGTTAAAATAATTTAAAAAAAAATAATTTTTAAAATGAAAAAAAAACGTATGAATAAAAAAACAACTTACACGGATTGTTTTGTAATTTTATCAAAAAATTAAAATATTATCATTATCAACCAATTTTATCGTTTTAATCGTTAACATAGTTGTTGTTGTAAGATGTAGATGTCACATCTTACGTATATTTGTTTTGGAGTTCAAACAAAGGATAAAACAGTTTTTTGATTTCACTTATATCGATTTCTAAAAACTTTTTTAGTATTCTATTGCTAACGCTTTAGTTAAATGATTTAAAAAATGAAAAAAAAGTTTTTTTAGTCGTAGTGTTCCACGTGCATAATTTCTCTTTCTTTCACAACGCCTTTTCCAAGACAAGTCTTGCTCGAAGGCGAGAAAGGGTACTTGCAGAGGAAGCCATTTATAGGCGCCTACACTTTTAGCAATGCGAGTGAACTCCTTGCTTAAGGGAGTTACGCTGGTGACGCCGGCGAGGTTCGAACTGCCGACCTAACGATCGACAGGCGAACGCTCTACCGCTCTGCCACCAGAAAAGTATGAGTGCCAAATTCAAGCCCTTTACCGAGTTGGAGAATCTCTACGTCACTAGATAAAAGAACGCCGACACCTCCGACAAAACGCCAATGAAGTATTTATATTAAAAAAACGCCATTATTACGGGTTGTCGGTTCTTTTTTTTTTATACATTTTTCCTTGCTCTCCATAAGTAGCTTTTTGAGTAAAAATGCTCGCATAGCTTGTGTTTTAATAAAAACGTCAGTAAATACATATATTAAATAGCCACATCTGCTGAAATAACTTAAGTTAAATTAATGTAAATATGACATTTGCTCATCTTGATACTGATAATATAATTTTTAGAAAATATATTTCATCTTTTAAGCGTAGTGAGGCAATTTTTTAACAAATGTTGGGCGAAACATACTTGATAAAACGTTCTGGCAATATACAATATAACTGACATTCATCAACACGGCTAGTATAAGCTAGATTTTGCACTAAGGCTAACTATGAATATGATTTTTGCTGCGTCACCTGGTTCTAATTGAATTTTGAAATTTGGAAGAAAAAAATAAACGACGTTATTCATAGCTATAAATAATAATTATTTGATAAAACTTGCTAAATTTCTGACGGAAGAAATTTAGAATAACTTTGATGAAACACCTTTATGAAGGCATCATTGAAATGCTCAAATATCTGTTTGCCTGGCGTTCATAATGCACGTGCTTGTTGTAAAAAGTGTATTCACAACATACTTCATTCTATGAAGTATTCGGGGATACTTGTACTTGTATTGACAAATATATTCTTAAAGTGATTAGTTAATCGTTACCTTTGAAACTGTTGAGTTTTGTTTACTTTGTTCTCTTTAAACAATAGATGTTTCATCAAACTATAAATCTATATATATATATAAATCTATTGTCATAGTGTTTGAAATTGAACTCCACCGAAACGGCTAAACCGATTTTTATGAAATTTTTTTTGTACATTTGGTATGTCTGAGGATAGGACCTAAGCTATTTAGAATATTTTTTTAAATTATTTTAAAAAGTTATTTTGGAAAAACAATGAGTGCAATTATTTTGGAATTTTTGCGTTGCCGATGTCGACATGAAATCTCGTAATATGAAAAAGCTTATGTTGCAACATGAACAACAAATAAATACGGCCAACATACTCTTAAAAGCTCCGGTAGACCGTTGGAAGTCAAAAGGTAATAAAATTTCAACCAGTGCGCAGTGATTCTATTTTACAAAGTTTTGTAGAAAAGGCGCAATAGAAATTTCAGTCAAACTTATGGGCGCTCTCCTTTGAAGTACACAGAGATAGATGTGTCTCTTTGGTATACGCCGAAGAACATTGAGCGGCACAGTGAATAAATTATTTTTAGAGTAAATATTTCAAACACTGGCTATTAACGTTTCAATAGTTTTTGTTACATGAAACCTTTCATTACTTTGAGAGTTTTTTGTTTTGAGCCAGTATTTGAACACATTTTAAAAGCATTGAAATGAACTTTGCCTTGCTTTTGCAAGCCAGTCCCAAGCTTGGAGAAAGCTTAAAAGGATTAAATTATGATCCACGACAGGAAGTAATTCCGGTATTTCCTACACACCTAGTGTAAAGATACAATGAACTATTAAAAAAAAACATTTGAATGTTTTATATGGAAATCAAATTGATTAAAAATTGATTTCTTCAAAAACTATCAACATAAATGAGGGGAGGGGTCAAGTCTGGCCTACTTGACCCGGGAGTTCGAAACTCAAGCTACGCCACAGTATATTGTATTATATTTGATTATTTTAACACCACCTGATTATAATCTCAGGGATTTTCACGCTATTCACATTTATTTTTAAGGACTCAAACAGTGTATGTCTGTGATCGATAAATACCTCTCTTTGTTTTCGTAAAGTTACTGCGAACTAAGAGGTTGAAACGTTTACGTGTACTTAAGCACTTCGATGATGGCTTTATTGAGGTGTTTCAATTTATTTATTCCAACCAAGTTCAATTTAAAAAAACTGAAATAATATTTAAGTAGATGATTATTCTTTTGGTGCAAAATATGAAAAAAAACTAAAAAAATTTTGATTCTGTTTTTTTATTCAATTTTTGCAATATGAAGTTTAATATGTTTTTAATTTTTCAGATAATTTTATTTGGTACATTCAAACGTAAACTATTACCAGTTAAACTACAAAAATTGTTATAATTCTTTTAATTCAAGGTTAGAAAAGATCATTTTGTAGACACTATGTGACGAACAACATGGTCTCCCAGTTTTACCCCAAAACAGCAAATTAGTCTTTTTCAACAAAATCAAAAATCTTCTGTCAGAAAAAAAACGGTTGTTGATGTGCACATACGTAAATATTAATTTAGGCTTTGAGTAACACAAATACTTATAGAAGTATGGGCCTGGATCAAAAACTTAAATACTCATAAATTTGAAAACTTTACTTGATAGGTCAAAAATAAAGGTTATATTTACACTCAAGATTTTTATTAGGACCGACATTAAATTATTAGACACAAAAAACTTTGTTGACCAGTGATTAGCGGTGACTTAGTCGCTGGTAGAGCTGTAAGGCATTCGCCTGTAGGCATGGATCGGCAATTCATATCCCGCCGGTGTCACCGGCGTCCGCGGGTTGTGGCTGAGCGGCTAAGCACCTATAGGCGGCATGTGGGTTTTAAGTAAATCCAAAAGTGAGAAATAAATTTGGATAGTGATTCGTGGCTTAAAATTCAAATGACTAACGCTATGTTACACACTCTCAAATTTAATAATATTCATCTTATTAATATTCATATTCCGACCCTAAACCTTAAAAAAAATCATATTTGAAATGAATATTACCATTGATTATTTACCCAAATCATTGTTTAGATTTTTATTAAATTGAAAGATGCGTAAATAAAATAAACGATGAACGTAGATAAGTAATTGAAAACAAATTATTGAAAGTGAAAAATGAAATTTAATAAAGGGCACAAATACCCGTTTGATGGCTTTTATGTTATCTACACTGCGATATTTATTGAGACTGTTTTAATTTAAAAAATTAAAGTGCTGTTAGAAAATCATTTCAAAAATTGTTGTTAAAAATTTTTGAGAATTTTTTTACAAAAGTTACAATAAATTGTGATATACATTTTGTAAATGTTATTTACAAATAATTTGGAATTACTTAAATTTAGTTAAACATCTTGATGGAAAGAAGTTTAGAAGAAATTTTATGAAACACCTTTATGAAGGCATCATCAAAATGCTTAAATATTGTTTTAGTTGGCGGTAACTCCGCCTTGCTTTTGAAAGCCAGTCCCAAGCCTGGATAAAGGAGGAGGGGAAAGTTAAAAAGATCAAATTATGATCCACGACAGGAAGTACTTAGGTGTTTCCAACATACAGCCATTTTAGTCTTAAAACACCTGGTGTAAAGGACTATAAACTATTACAATAAAAAAATAAAAAATAAAGCGTTAAAACGGAACGTTTTCGGTTTATTTTAGTTATGGAAATTACACTCAATTAAAATACACTTAAACTTGGTGATATGTAACATTGTAATAAAACAAATAATTACAATACAAGTCTGAAGTGAACAAACAAAAAGAAATAACAATTGTTCTATAAAAAAAATCAGTTTGTGGTTTGTGTTTTAACATATTTAATTTCTAATATGGTATTGATAATATATAATATTTTAAAATAATTTATTTTTGTTTATAAAATTTGGATAACAATATTTTAGCATGATTTTCATCAATTCTACAATTAAACAGGTAAAGGAAATAAACGAAGCATAGAAGATAATCAGAGAATGCAACAACGAAGAGACCAATAACATATATAAACAAATTAGGAACACAGTCAGCCAATACGTCAAACGAGACAAGAATAACCACCAGGCAGCAGTTTCAAAAAATTACACCAGACGGCTCAAATGATGTAACTACGTGACAAATTGAAGTTTTAATTAAATAAAAATAATGTTTTGCTGAAACACCTCTGAGAATGTTTTTTCGTTTTTTTAAAGTCTTCGTTAAGAACTGTGGTCGTCGGCAGCTGTCATTTAAGTTTTTTGATGAGACTTTCTATTCCATTTAATTTGTAAGGAACATTTTTTATTCAATTTTTACATGGTTCAAATAATACTTGTTCATTGTTTTTATTATTTATTTATAATAACTTACCGTCTTTTCGTATTTGCTTGAGCTATAAAAAAGAGATAATTTTATATTTGCTGCTAAGGATTTAACATTTTAAAAAAATTTCAAATCGATTGGGCAACATTTGAGTTGATTGTAAAATAAAAACTATTTGAAGCATTACCGAGTTTAAAAAAAATTATTTCTCATTTTATGAACATACAAATAATGATAAACAATATCTGAATAATAATAGATATTGTTAATACAACATTATCTATTGTTGAATAACAATATTATTTAATCGACAATTTACAGAAATACAAAAAACTACATTTTATATGGTTCACTTGTTTAATCCTTTATATAAACTTCACCATGTTTTCTGGCTTGCTGGCGCGTTTTCTTGTCTTCTTGCTTAATCCATACGTTGGGATCCTTTGCCGTTTAAAAAAAAACTAATTTTCCAATCAAGTTGGAATTTATTGGTTTATTTTTCTCTGTAAATTTTACATACTTTATTACTGTCAAATCGTTTAGCAGAATTTGAGTGAATAATGAAATGAAATCAATAAAAGCTTTAAAAAAATTAAAAAATGTATGTAGATAAAAAAACTATTAATTCTTAATTTATTGAAAAAAGCATTATCCAATTTTGGAATTTGAAATTTTAATCGTAAAAAAATTTTTATTCCAATTTTTTTTAAAAGTTTTTTGTTTTTTTAATCTTCACATACTTCACATATAAAGTATTTAAAAAAATGTAGTGAGCGTTTTCATATTTTATAAACTTACTACTATCTAAAAAAATAAGTCAACGAATTAAAAAATTATAAAGTAATTTTTGAAAAAAAGATTTCTTTTACGTTTCGCTGGTTTATGAATAAATTTGGGTATGTTGAAGTTTGATTAACTATTTTTGAGACATAGCTGGATAATTGTGTTTGTTTTTAAACTGTTGAGACAATGTTTTCCAGTTTTAAAAATTCACTTGTTTCTTGTATAGAAATGTTTTTTATGAGTTGCAGCTGTTAATCAACCAGTAGCTCCTTAAAGTTTGAAATCGCTAATTTAAAATAAAAACTGTCAAAGTAGAGTTTAAAAAAATTATGTTTGTTTATATTGTCTGGACATGTGATAGCTAACATCACTAATGTTGGAGAACAGCTGAACAGTTTTTGTTCCCATAAGACAGCATTTTCAAATTAATATTTAATTAGTAATTCACTCGCTTCCTGTATTGAAACGTGTGTGGTAGTTGCAAAAAATAAAGAATCCGATCAGATTATAGTGGTGTTATACCGAAATAAATTGACTTCAAGACCACTACGATGCAAACAGCCGTATTCAGCGCCTCAATCGATGTATTTATCAAAAACGTAATTTTTGAATGGAAACTGCTGTTTTTACATTACAATTCTCAATCGCCCACTAAACTTTGGAAAACATTGCTTCCTCTATATTTGTTCAAGGAAACCACACAAATGTAGAAGCTATGTGTTATAGATTTAAATAAATAATAAATAATTCTGACACTCCTAGCTTAAATCCAATGCACGTGCTGCCAATGCAATTGATTTTGCTACAACATAAATAAATAATAATTTAAAGAAGAAAACTCATTGAAAACGGTTTTTTTTAGAAAAAGAAACAAACATTAAAGTTAACAAGTGTTTATTCTAATAAAGTGCAATACAAACAAAAATTTTAAAAAAATTAGTGACAATTAGAGAAAAATTTAAATTTTTTTTCTCTTAAACATTTTTAAAATAGTTCATAAAGTTTTCCACCAGGTGTTTTAAGACTCAAAAACCAGTTTGTAAGAAATACTGAATTACCTCTTCTCGCGCTTATCATATTTTGATTCTTGTTTTTGTTCTTGATAATGTATTCAGGTTTGGCGGAGTTTATAATTTCAACACATTTATATAGATAACTATATGAAATTAAATAATTGTTTTTAATAATTTGCTAATTTGTTTATTTCATAATTACAACGTTTGTCAAAAACTGATAACAATAAAAAAAAATTACAATTGTTTTTTGAGTTTATTGATTATAAGAAAACTATTAAAACACCACAATGAAGCCAACATCAAATTGTACAAAAACTCGTCAACCTTGGAATTTCTGTGCTCGCAGTCTTTATGTTTTTATCTAGGTTCCACTTATTTGCCGTGGTGGTAATAGTTATAATTAAGAAGCTGAAAGACTATATAGTAATTAAATTTAATTAATTGATAAATTAAATTATAGTAATTAAATGAATATCATAATAGTTTTTTAAACGTGTTGATTTATTGGAATTTTCAAATACTCGTCAGCCTTGGAACTTCTGCGCTTGCAGTTTGTTATAAGCCTTTGTTGTAGTGTAATCTGCGGAGTTGGTAATGATCCTGAAGCCAGAATTTATTTTTTGATAATTATTATTGCTAAGCACAGTGGTTTTATTTGAGCTAAGTGCTGATTGAAAGTAAAGCCATGATTCATAAGAAAACAGTTCATAATTCACAGTTTCTGGCGGAGTAAACTTTTTTCTCTAAAATAATAAATTAATACCAACTACAATAATATACATACATCTTTGTCATAAAACTTTCACATTTTGCTTTAACTATTTTATCAATTACAAATCTATTTCTAGTTTTCATGGTTCGGTTTTTTGGAATTCTAGAAAGAAGCAAATTTGTAGTAGTAGGTTTGTAATTGTAATAAAACAGATCATTAAATTAGAAGTCTGCAATGAAGTTTGAAAATGTTTTTTAATTTGAGATAAAACTGAAAAAATAATAAGAAATGAAAAAAATAATTCTATTGAAATCAGAAACCAGTTTATGGGGTTTTTTTAAATAATTTTTTTTTAAATTGATTGGCTTGGACGTCTGCAGGTTTATGCCAAATTGAAGGTTGAATAAACAAATAACAAACAAGAAACAAAAGAAAAACTGAACAATTTCAACTAAAATCTTAAACTAAATTTGAAATGTTCAGCCGTAATAAAATAAGTAAAAATGCTATAAAAAATTAACTCAATACAAGTTTTGTTCATAAAAGAATGAACTCGAAGCCACGATTTGTAAATGTTATTTCTAATAAACACTAAAACAATTGTAATAATTAAGTGACGCTTCAAAACGTCTTAAATTGAAATCAGTTTTTTTAACTTTAAAATTCTCGCAAAACTTAATTTAAATCAAACATTGATTTTCAGTATCCCGGTATGTTAGTATGTTGACAACGTGTGTCATATCAACGTTTATGAATTTCCTAACTGCCAAAGTCATACCAGTTCATACAACTGGCAGCAAAGTTATTTTTTTATCAACAGTTACAGAAGTGTGTCAATACTTTTATTTACTTCTAAAAATGTGTTTTACTGTTTGTATGATTGATTTGTAACTCTTATTTTTTTCAGCAAACTCAGCCATTATAATGTACTAGATGCACAAAACGAAAAACAAATTATAAATAAGATTGTAATGCGATTAAAAATTTTAATCAGGTTATTCAGATCGTAAAAAATGTTTAGTGTAAATTAATCAAACAAGTAATATTACCGTAATTGTTTTATGAGTTTTTTTTCAAATAGCTAAAACACACAATAATGTAAAATAGTAATATACTTGTGATGTAACGTATATAATTGTTTATTGTACATTTAAATTTAAAAAAAACAGTTAAATTTCACAACATTGTTATTTAATTTGCTATGATTTATTATTAAAGTAACTCATTTGTTTGTGCGTAAAATTTATATAAACAGTTAAAGAAATAACAAAATTAAATTAAGCCTTTTTTCTCTTCTTTTTGAATTCAATTTTGGAAGGTTAAATAGTGATAGTAGCATGTTCAGTAAATCTGACAACAACTTGTTTACATTGAAGCCAATAAGAGAAATCAGTTTTTTTCATAAACTATGTTGATGGAGTTTCTAAATATTTAGTTGCAATTTATGCCAATTCAGGATATATTGATTTGTGCACTTTCCACTTTCAAAGAGCTACGTCGTTTTTTTTAATTAGTTTATAGCTGTATGAAATGGTTCTACTATAAACTAAAATAAAAAACCGTTAAATACATCAACTTCATATATAATACAAAACTAGAGTTGAAAAATCAACTCATAATTAAATTATACCGAACAATTATAAAATTTGTATTATTATCAATATAACGTGGTTAAATTCAAGTGCTTAAAAAATGATTAACATTTGTTAATCTGGTTCAACAATATTTTCAATAATTCTGAAAGATTTATTGTTTTATAAAAATCTTTGAAGCTTAACAAAATTGAGAAAACACCTCAATGAAGACAACATCGAACCATATAAATTTACGCCAACTTGGTAATTAAGCAGCTGTGGTCAGATTGTAATATGAGACGCTTGTGGGTTTGGTTTTTATCAGTTAATGTAATAAATAGTAATAATTAGTTATCTTTAATTGATGGTCGTTACAAGTGCTTTGTGTAAACAAGTTTGAATAACAATTATATCATATAATTTAGTAGTTGCTTTGAATACTGTTTGCATAACAATTTTTTTATGTGTTTTTTTAAATTGTTTGATCAACAAAGAAGCTTTCAACTAAATAAAAAACAATCATCTCAATTTAATAGCAAATTATGTTGAACATGAATGCAGACATATTTTATTAAGATACATAAATACATTTGCTAATACATGATTCAATTAAAAAAACTTAATTTGAACATCTTGTGTATTTGAAATAGAAGTGTTTGTTGAAAAACTCGTTTTTTTTACTTGCTTAAAGTTTAATCAACATCATCATTTCAATCCACTGTTAACAATAATTGTTGGCATTGTTTGAAATTATGTTTTTGGTTGATATAGTTCATTTTCTAAACTTTAATACAATCAATGTTAGACCTCATATCAGTTCATCTAAAAATAGTTGAACACACAACCGGAAGCATGTTTTTTCATTATTAATTTCAACAAGAAATCACCAATAACAATAATTTGATAAACAATAATTGTAATTTGAACATCGATAGATGCTTTCAAAAAATTCAAATTTGGTTCAATTAAATGTTCTCAGAAACAAGGTTATAAGTGATGTTATTAAAAACAAATACTCTTAATATTTGCGTTTCGGTAACAAAATAAATTGATTTTTATCCAGTAAAGATAAAATATTGTGTATTAAATTGTTTTCAATAATAATCCGTTTTATTGAATTTTCAGATTGATTAAAAACAATTTGAAAAAAATTGAAAAAAACCAGTTATATCTAAAAAATAAGTTAAACTTTTTTTTAAAACAAAGATTTACTTTAAATAAACACTTATTTTTTTTAAATAGGTTGACAAAGTAAACAATGCAAAAGTTTATTTTACAAGAAGTTCATTTTATAAAAAATATTTACTGTAAAATTAATTCTTGTTTTATCTCTGCTTGGGTTATGTTTCTTCATATTACAACTACTGAAACAAAAGCCACACAACTACTTAGGCTAGATAAGGCAGTTAAATTTAGGCTATTTCAGAGTCTTAGTCGGCTTGTTAGTTAATTTTTTTTTTAAATATGCAAAGGGTTTTTTTAAGATGTGTTAAAATTTATAGAAAAATGAACGATCAGTTTTTAATTTATTAAAAACAATACTTAATATAACGTATAAGTAAAAGGTATTTCTTCATATAAATATGAAAGTTTTTTTATTTGATCCTTAAACATTTCTCATATCAGGTATATATAAGATTTTGGTCAATTTTCTTTTAGATTTGTTATCATAAAAAAACAATTATTATTATAGAAAAACAGTTCACAGAAAAATAGAAGAACTAAAAATTGTAAAAATCTACAAAAAACGAATAATTACTAGCTGAGACACCTCTGTTTAGGCACTTGTGTTTTGCTTATAGTTAGATTTTTAGTAACCAATTTCAGCGGTCCTCCAGATTTTTTTTCCGCAATGTCTACTTCATTTACTTTGAAGACAAATACGGTCTAACTCCGCTTCGCTAATTGCGAGCCAGTCCCAAGCCTGGATAAAGGAGGAGGGAAAAGTAAAAAAGATCAAATTCTGATCCACGACAGGAAGTACTTATGTGCTTCCTACATCCAGCCATTAGAGTCTTAAAACACCTGGTGTAAAGGACTATAAACTATTATAAATAAAATCATTACCGGTTATCGGTATTTCTGCACTTTTTAAAAAACTAACAATAATTTGTCATATACTTTTTGAAAATTTATTTTTACGTTTTAGGTTGATCTCCATAAGTAGCAATTGAGTAATTAAAAAACATGTTTAAGACACCAAAAACAAAATCCGGCAGAGAAACATTATTCCGACACAACTTTGATATTATTTAGATCTAAAAGTCTGCGGACTAACAACACATTGTCAAACTAACAATGAAATCATATTCAACAAATTTACGATGAATTTTTTTAGAACAAAAACTATGTTTTAGATACATGCTTAGGAAAGTTTTCAAGCTGATTCGACATATTGAAGATAAAGATTGCTCGAATGGCAAAGGCTGATCTGTCACGTAAATCACATTTTTGAAATTTCTTTGCTGGAACGTGTTTCTTTAAATAGACAGATTATTTTTACAGTTCCCCTTAAAATTCCAAGTTCCCCCCAATTCAAATGGTATGTGGACTTTTCATCAAATGATGAACCGTCCTCTTGATGAATAGTCCATTGATGAATAGTTCTTTGATGAATAGTCCTTGATGAACAGTCCTTTGATGAATCGTCCTTTGATGAACAGTCCTAGAATCCTTCAAATATCTTGGTTACGCTCCTGGATCTACAACCTATGTTAGTTGGCCTACTGTTGTTTTATTGTTTAATTTATCATGATTAAAAAGAAATTATTGTTATGAACTACCAAATTGTCAACAGTACTGTCATTTTTATAAACATCCATCCAGATGTAACTATTACCTTATTGTTTGTATCAATTTGAGCTTACTAGAAAAAGTTGTTGATTCAGTAGCGGTATCGAGATATCCTTGGGTAAAATTGTGTTCAGAAGGACTGATTCTAGAGAACATCTAAAATAATTGAATTACATGTAAAAGAAAAAACGAATTTTTCAACAAACATTTTTATTTCTAATAATCTCAATTTAGAAATTTCGAAAGTTATTCATATTGAGTTTTTCGGTTTTTTAAATACCAATAAATTTATTATTTTTAAATACCACTAAATTTATTATTTGTTAATACCACTAAATTTATTATTTGTAAATACCACTAAATTTATTATTTTTAAATACCAATAAATTTATTATTTGTTAATACCACTAAAGTTATTATTTGTAAATACCACTACATTTATTATAAAAACTACGTCGAAAATACTTGAATCGTGTATTGCCATCCAGTTATGCTGAATGTTTCAGCTTCCTAGCTAGTCAAAAAGCTGGTTAAATTTTACTTACAAGATTTCGTAGAGAGAACCACACGCACACACACACACAAACCAACAAAGATAAAAAGTTGAACAAAAATGTGTGAAACACATTGATTTCAATGTTATGTTATTTGTTATGAATTTAAAGTGTGTTTTTGTATTTTTATAAATTAGTTATTAATAACAAAAATATAGTTTATTCTATAAAAAATAAAGTTTCGAATTTTGCGTTTTAATCACTCAGCATCTGGATAAAGCAAAAAAAAAGAAAGTTACGTGATTTTTATTTAACAGTTAACTGTAAATTTTTTTATTGTTCTTTTGAATATTTTTCGACAGGTGAAATATTGACATCTTTATTTTTGAAGATTAACTGAGTTATTGTGTTTGTCATTCAACCGTTAAAACAACGTTTTTATATTAATGTTTAATTGACAATCTGGTTGCCTTTTTACTAACTGTATATATCATATGGTGAATAAATATACGAAATAAATACATTCATTGTTTGGGGTAGAATCGAAAAATATAATCATTTCTTTTAAACTTAGGTAATTAAAATAAAAGAATCAAAGTTTTGCTTAATTTGAAAAGCTTCCAAACATTCCATATTTTTATACTTACAAACAAGAAAACAGTTTAATTAAACTGCAGTAACATAATAGTTTAAAAAAATAATTTAAGATTTTTTTTCTATATATAACAGATAAGACACCTCCGACACTAATTATACAGGTTTATATTAAATTTTAGAGCAGTAACGTTTAGTAGCTTTCTGTAAGTTATTGGTTGTTTGTTTAAAAGTCAACCTAAAAAACGTTTTTATTATAAGACGTTTATGGATGTGTGATGGAAATTTGTAATTTTCAAAATTTTAAATAAATTTTGTTTATTTAATCCTGAAATTTAATAAAACGCCTTGTAATCGACAGCACATCAACAGACAAATTACTAGCTCGTTTTAATGGCGGGAAGTATATTTTTTAATCGTCAAAACACTTCTCCGCATTCAATCAAGCAAAATTCTTGCAAGTTAAAATTAAAGATTTGAAAAATTAAGAATTATGCTGTGGAGCATGTGATTCTTGGTTATATTTTAGAGCATAAACTAAACATGTTATGAATTGCAATTTTAGATTTCTATTCCATTCTGAAGCACTCGTGTTAGACGGCTCTAGGTCAGATAACGGTTTTTCCATAGAATAGTCTCTTGTTTAAATAAAGTGGATCATCATTACAAACATTTACAAAGTAACTGACTGCGGAAGAAATTAAAAAAACAATGTTTTGATTTGAAGACTCTAACTTGATTATTAGAAGCTGTAATTTTTGTGAGTATGTTTGAAAAAAAAAGAAAATACAAACATTTAGTTTCTAAAATGTGAATCATTCCGTTGTGACAGATATTTTAAACTCAAAAGTTTATTTTTGTTTGCAAGGCGTCACCTGATTAGATGGAAATAAAAATTGGCATTATTATACAAGATGTTTTTTTTTTCAAATTTAATTATTTCAATGTGAGCAATATGTTTACCAAACTGAAAAAAATAATTGTGTTACCTTTGAAAAGCTTGTTTATTAAACGATTTATATTAATTTTGCCGTGCTTGCTTTCTTACTTGAGCTATATTTTATTCATTTTGTAACACTTGAACTGCGTTTATTTTTCAGATTGCTTAGATAACATATAAATAAAATATGAAAATAAATTAATTATAATTTTCATTAAACAAATAAACCATCAGTTTTAATTTTATCAAATTAGAAAAAAATCTAGTTTTTCAGTTTAAACATAATTTTTTATCTATATTGATTCCAAAATCTATTATATTTTTTTCCTCACATATTTTACATATCAAACATTTATAGTAAAATGTGGTTAATGTTTTTTTTTCATTTTATAGAGTTAAATTCTTCAAATTTTAGTTAGGCACTTTATGCATTACCATATTTTGTAATTCTATCAAACTCAAACTTTAAAAACGATTGACAATTCTTTTAGCGCAATTAAAAAAAATCACAACTACAGACAGCAGTGCCGTGGGACCAAGGTGAACAAATTTAAAACAAAAGTTGCGTCCTCCAATTGATCAGACATTTGAATTATAGGTTCACTTTTCATGACAATACAATCTATTAAAGTTTGAAAAAAATTAAAGTGCTTTCAATTAAAGATAATAATTAAATAATAATTAATTCAAAAAAAGTTATTTTTTAAATATATAAGGAATTTGTTAAAAAAAAACTGGTTATTACAATTTACTTGTTAAAATCATGGTGTGAAAATAACTCAAAAAATTAACAAAGTCTGTGTTTTGTTAAAATAATTTAAAAAAAAATAATTTTTAAAACGAAAAAAAAAACGTACGAATAAAAAACAACTTACACAGATTGTTTTGTAATCTTCTCAAAAAATTAAAATTGTATCATTATCAACCAATTTTATTGTTTTAATCGTTAACATAGTTGTTGTTGTAAGATGTAGATGTCACATCTTAATCTTACGTATATTTGTTTTGGAGTTCAAACAAGCGATAAAAAAGTTTTTTGATTTCACTTATATCGATTTCTAAAAACTTTCTTAGTATTCTATTGCTAACGCTTTAGTTAAATGATTTAAACAATGAAAAAAACTTTTTTTAGTCGTAGTGTTCCACGTGCATAATTTCTCTTTCTTTCACAACGCCTATTCCAAGACAAGTCTTGCTCGAAGGCGAGAAAGGGTATTTGCAGAGGCAGCCATTTATAGCTGCCTACCCTTTTAGCAATGCGAGTAAACTCCTTGCTTAAGGGAGTTACGCTGGTGACGCCGGCAAGGTTCGAACTGCCGACCTAACGATCGACAGGCGAACGCTCTACCGCTCTGCCACCAGAAAAGTATGAGTGCCAAATTCAAGCCCTTTACCGAGTTGGAGAATCTCTACGTCACAAGATAAAAGAACGCCGACACCTCTGACAAAACGCCAATGAAGTATTTATATTAAAAAAAAAACGCCATCATTACGGGTTGTCGGTTCTTTTTTTTTTATACATTTTTCCTTGCTCTCCATAAGTAGCTTTTTGAGTAAAAATGCTCGCATAGCTTGTGTTTTAATAAAAACGTCAGTCAATGCATATATTAAATAGCCACATCTGCTGAAATAACTTAAGTTAAATTAATGTAAATATGACATTTGCTCATCTTGATACTGATAATATAAATTTTAGAAAATATATTTCATCTTTTAAGCGTAGTGAGGCAATTTTTTAACAAATCTTGGGCGAAACATACTTGATAAAACGTTCTGGCAATATACAATATATCTGACATTCATCATCACGGCTAATATATGCTAGATTTTGCACTAAGGCTAACTATGAATATGATTTTTGCTGCGTCACCTGGTTTTAATTGAGTTTTGAAATTTGGAAGAAAAAAATAAACGACGTTATTCATAGCTATAAATAATAATTATTTGATAAAACTTGCTAAATTTCTGACGGAAGAAATTTAGAATAACTTTGATGAAACACCTTCATGAAGGCATCATTGAAATGCTCAAATATGTGTTTGCCTGGCGTTCATAACGCATGTGCTTGTTGTACAAGGTAATGCTACGATTTCTCCACCTCGTCTTTCATTTCACTCGCCCAAAGCTCGTCCAATGATTTCAAAACCATTCTTGTATCCCACTTCTGACACCAATGTTACGATTTCACCGAATCGTATACCGGGCTCAATAGAATGGTTTTGCCGTTTTTATTGGAAAATAATAATTGAAGCGTAATAAATCTTATTAATCTTTATCAATGGGAAACTGATCGTAAAGTCATCGATTTTACATTATTACCCCCTTCTTAATTCTGTTCGTCCAGAACAGCATAGTCGCTTTTGCGAAATGCGACTCGGCCACGAACACCAAAATACCTTGATCTTTACTCGTGGCTTTGACCGCAATTCGCAAACAACATGGTCAAGTCCCTTGACCGTTTGATGCAGTTTCTTCCAGTCCTTCTTTGGCTCATCAACAGAGTCTTTCTTTGGCTCATCGTCGCCATATCTGAACGGTTCATCACAGCCTTTTTTGCATGCCTCGTCCTGAACATCTTTGCACGGTTTATCGGAACGGTCTGCTTTTTCTTCTTCTTTCACATCTTTTAGATCTTTCTCAAGAAACTCTTCAAAAGGTTTTTCGAAAACACGTTCCATAAATCTAATAAATCCCTCATCAAATGGTTATTTGATTTTAAAATGACTCTTAGTCCATCTGTTCTTGGCTCATCTTTTTCAGAGATTTTGCTGGCTGCATAGTTATTTTTATTTTGGAGAAGTTCATCGCCGTCAACTTTGTTTTCTTCCAAGCTACAATGAAACGTTTTCTTTTCACAATCCAACTCGGCATTTTCATCGGTGTCAACTTTTGTATCGTCCAAATCATCGCCATCGTCCCTCAAATCAGTGTCTTCTTTTTTTGTCAAGTTAGCTTCGACGTATTTCTCCATTGGAGTTTCGTCCGTTTTTAAATCCTCGGTTGCTTCATCCGAGTCAAATTCGTCACTAAAATCTGACCCTGAATATTCGGTGCCGTTGTCTGTTATGGAGACTCCCATTTCAGAACCGTCGCTGTATGGGTAAAAGCAATTATTATAATCATCATCTTCACTTTCATCCTCATCGTTTTGCATTTCGTTTTCAACATTTTTTTTATCTTTTTTAGATTTGTTGTCGACGTCCAAACTGACTGTATCATTGTCACCATCTTTGCCAGAACCGTGTCCACCACTGCCTCAGCCAACCCTGCGACCAAACTCTCAACAGTTGTACCGGCTGATGCTACTTTGTTTTCGTGGCCAAGAATCATTCCTTCTCCTGTCTTCCCCTGTGCTGCCAAGTTTTCTCTCGCTTGTTGTCTTTCTTTCTCCAGCAATTTGTTTTTTAACTTTCTCTGCTTAACCACAGCTTCCTCGTTAATATCGAATAAATATTCATCGTCGTCGAACCCATAGTCTTCATTCACTAACGCGGCTAAGAGGCGTTCCATAAGTTCATCCTTTTTACCTGTATTGCTCAGGCCACGTGAGAAACGTCTTTCATTTCACTCGCCCAAAGCTCATCCAATGATTTCAAAACCATTCTTGTATCCCACTTCTGACACCAATGTTACGATATCACCAAATCGTATACCGGGCTCAATAGAATGGTTTTGCCGTTTTTATTTTATTGGAAAATTTTTTATTAATTTCTATCAATGGGAAACTGATTGTAAAATCATCGATTTTACATGAGTATATTTACAACAATTCGGTAATACTTGTACTCAGTAGAACAACTTGACAAATATATTCTTAAAGTACTTAGTTAATCGTTACCTTTGAAACTGTTGAGTTTTGTTAACTTTGTTCTCTTTAAACAAATGATGTTTCAACCAACTATAAATTATTAGATAAAAATGAAACCTATGTGCTGGTGAACAAGAAAGTTCAATTTACAAGCTTCGCATCGGTTTTTCACAAAAATCAGCAGCGGCAAAGAATCGAATCACGAGCAGAGGCGTAGCTAGGGTCTTCTCCACTCGGGGTAAAAACAAAACAATCTGCGCCCCCTGTAAAACCCCTTTTGTTTCTTGCTTTCAAAAAATCCTGATGACAGGGGGGAGGGTAGTCAGAGCCACTTAAAAAAAAAAGTGAAACCCTTTTTTTATACTTTTTCTTTCCAAAAAAACCTGATGACTGGGGGGATAGTAGGGTAGTAGCCTGAAGAAATTGCTAGATACCGCAAAACAATGATAGAGAAAAACTTTTGCTCACTGAAAATGCACCCCTTCCAGTCTTATGTCCGGGGACAATTGTTCGCCACCTGTCCCGTTTGCTACGCCTCTGATCACGTGCCCGCTTAACACTTATTTTTATTGTAATCATTGAAAAAGGCAGTTTTTAATGGCAAAATCTTTGCAGATCTTACTAATTGGTGACTTTAATTATTCTTGCATCAATTTTGCAGACAATATGGTAAGAGCTGGAGTTGAGTCATCAGAACAAAATTTTCTGACAAAATACGTGTTTTTTCTTGATACATGTGTGCCATTATTAAGCGTAAAAGGGCAAAAAAATTACACTACTAATGAGATATTTTTATTCTGAGTGAAGCGAATCTCAGTTTTTTCAAATTATGAAGATTCTAATGTGTTATTTCAAGCTCAGCTATTGGAAAATTGTTTTTATTTAAACTGACTGCATAATCTTTTGTAATTATATCACTTTTTGATTCAGTTGATGTAGTTTTGTTTGAAATGTTGTTCAAGGTCACGTCATAGTTTTTACCAATGCTTTTATTAACTCGTCATCTCTGATTTTCTGTCTGTCTGTTTGTTTCTCTGTCTGTCTGTTTGTTTCTCTGTCTGTCTGTTTGTTTCTCTGTCTGTCTGTTTGTTTCTCTGTCTGTCTGTTTGTTTCTCTGTCTGTCTGTTTGTTTCTCTGTCTGTCTGTTTGTTTCTCTGTCTGTTTCAAATCTTGCAATCAATTTTTGAGTCACTTCCTGATAATAGATTTTTTTCAAATTTTGCATATATGCTTAAAATAGAAGACAATGCAATATTCAATTATTAGTTTTACAATAAGTCAATTAATTTAGATAATTTTAATTAATTTCGATATTTTGATATAATTAAGATATTTCGACTTTAACATAAAATAAAAGAGTAATATAAGAAAAAATTGATTTTTTCAACGCTTATATTAATTTGCAACGTTGTTTGTTTGTTTGTTTCATCGCCGAGTGCGAATAAGCGCAACGACGTTGTTTTTTACCAATGCTTTTATTAACTCGTCGGCTCTGTTTCTCTGTCTGTCTGTTTCTCTGTCTGTCTGTTTCTCTGTCTGTTTCAAATCTTGCAATCAATTTTTGAGTCACTTCCTGATGATAGATTTTTTTCAAATTTTGCATACATGCTCAAGATAGAAGACAATGCAATATTAAATTATTAGTTTTACAATAAGTCAATTAATTTAGTTAATTTTCTTGAAGATTTTATCGAGGGGTTTCTTGAGAGTTTTCTTGAGGGTTTTCTTGAGGGTTTTCTTGAGGGTTTTCTTGAGGGTTTTCTTGACCACAAAACGCTAACCGACTGGCAGACTATTTTACCAAGTTAACACGAACCACACTCACTGACCGCGATTCTCAAGCGTGTACGAAATTTTCATGAAAATAGTTGAGATATTTAAATTCTATGCTTTTTGATGATATTTTTATTATTATTACCAATGCTTTTATTAACTCGTCGTCTCTGTTTCTCTGTCTGTCTGTTTGTTCTCTGTCTGTTTCAAATCTTGCAATCAATTTTTGAGTCACTTACTGGTGATAGATTTTTTCAAATTTTGCATACATGCTTAAAATAAAAGACAATGCAATATTCAATTATTAGTTTTACAATAAGTCAATTAATTTAGATAATTTTAATTAATTTCGATATTTCGATATAATTAAGATATTTCGACTTTAACATAAAATAAAAAAGTAATATAAGAAAAAATTGATTGCAAAATTTGTGTTTTAATTACATATAAGAGCATTGGTTTTAAAAATTCGTTTTTAATTTACTTGTTTTAAATTTATTTTTGACCTTTTGCATAATAAAGATAAAACACTTTTTACCAGTATCGTAAATTTAATATAAAAGGTGCGATCAAAAATTATTTTCTACTTTTTGGCAGGTGTTTGACAATACATGAATTCAGTAAAGAACTTTTTTTTCTAGGAATGTTTTCCTATTAGTTTATTTTTTTTCCATTTCTAATGTTTCTTTATTTGTTGGAGCTGGAATCGTAAGCTTTCAAAGTTCTTCAACAGACATGTATTTCAAATTACTACCGTAAATCTGTTTCGATTTTTTGCTTCAGGGTTTTTGTGCAATTTTGTTAACTAAAACGTTGACAATAGAATACTAAAAAAATTTAAAGAAAGTTTTTAGAAATCGATATAAGTGAAATAAAAAAAAAGTTTTATAATGTGTTCACACTCCAAAACAAATGAAAGGAGAAAGGATAAACTAGCAAATAGTCACTCAAAAACGTCTCAAACAGATGTGTGCTATTAGATAGAATGTCGATCTTTGGGACAAACCCAGAGCCGCCACAACGTTGCCACAGCATGGAATATAACCATATCATGAGTGCGTTTGCAAAGGTGTCTGAGATTATATTCTTGAAACAAGTTAAACACCTAGAAAGGTCTAATTTACAACAATTACTTAACAATTAAAACGATCAATTGAAATGGTTTGGTTGATAATTATAAAGAAAATTACAAAAAATTTGTATAAGTTGTTTTTTATTCGTACGTTTTTTTTTCATTTGAGAAATAATTTTTTGAAAAATTATTTTGACAAAACACAGACTTTGTTAATTTTTTGAGTTATTTTCACATCATGATTTTAACAAGTAAATTGTAATAACCAGTTTTTTTAACAAGTCCCTTATATATTTTAAAAATAACTTTTTTTGAATTTTATATATGTAAACATTTAATTATTATTTTTAATTAAAAGCACTTTTAATTTTTTTTAACTTCAATAGATTGTATTGTCATGAAGATTGAACCTATAATTCAAATGTCAGATCAATTGGAGGACGCAACTTTTGTTTTAAATTTGTTCACCTTGGTCCCACGGCACTGCTGTCTGTAGTTGTGATTTTTTTTTTCAATTGCGCTATAAGAATTGTCAATCGTTTTTAAAGTTTGAGTTTGATAGAATTACAAAATATGGTAATGCATAAAGTGCCTAACTAAAATTTAAAGAATTTAACTCTATAAAATAAAATAAAAAATTAACCACATTTTACTAAATGTTTGATATGTAAAATATGTGAGAAAAAAAATATAATAAATTTTGGAATCAATATAGATAAAACAAATTGTTGTTATAATAAATGTTTAAACTGAAAAACTAGATTTTTTTCTAATTTGATAAAATTAAAACTGATGGTTTATTTGTTTAATGAAAATTATAATTAATCTATTTAAAATTAAATAAAAAAACGTTGTTATAATAAATGTTTAGTTTGAAGAACAAAATTTTGTTCTACTTTAATAAAATTAAAACTGATGGTTTATTTGTTTACAGGAAAATTGTAAATTCATATAAACAATAAAAATTATAATTAATTTATTTTCATATCTTATTTATATATTATCTAAACAATCTGAAAAGTAAATGGAGTTTAAGTGTTATAGGATGAATAAAACATGGCTCAAGTAGGAAAACGAGCAAGGCGAAATTAATATAAATCGTTTAATAAACAATCTTTTCAAAGGTAACTTTGTAGACAAACTACAAATTTCAACTAAAGACCGGATTTTAAATTTAAAAAAAAAGCATATTTAATTTTATATTTATTCAAATTTTTCAAAAAATTGTATTATATTACAAAACCATCTGTCTTAAATTTTCTACAGGTTTATTAAAGCACTTCTGATAAGACTACATGGTTGATGTTTTAAATGCGGGTCTATTTTTAATTGCACACATGTCTATGTCTATCCTCACAATACAGGTACCAATCTCCACACCTGTCTATCTTGAAACAAAAAAAAGGCAATTTAGCAAGTAGCCTACCAACACATTTTAAACATCTTTTCTCATATACGATTGATAATTGTTAATTAGAAAAAAAAATTTACATTTAAAAAAATACAGATACACAAATTAAATAGAAATAATTACTTTTAAGTAATTCTAATAACAAAGATCGAGAGATATAAGCCACGTGAATATTGTAAATGTCGACATCTAGGTTGCTATAGAGCTAGTTTGATTATATGCGCAGGAATTTTTGCAAGAGGGTAAGCTTCTTATTCCTGTCTTTTCGCCTTATCATAAGAAAATTATTTAATTTTTTTTAGTGAGCCAGAAAGCCTTTTTGAAAAAGTATTTTTTATGATGTAAAAATGTTTTTTAGTTCAAAGCAGATCAAACATTTTAACCGATATAACGCGAGTGCTGACGTGCCTGGAAAAATTATAAAAAGAATGAATTTGTAAATACAAAAATGAAGTTGTGTTAAATGTAAATTTGTTAAGTATTTAAAAAACTTTAACGATCAAATTTAGTTTAATTGTGAAGCTATATTTTTTTAAATTTATCCAGATTTTGCTGGGTGCGCATTTTATGCGTTAAAATATGGTTGATATTAAGAGATACACATAAAAGTGTATTATTTTAAAATAATCATTGTTAATAATGAGCCTATAAAATATTCCGCATCTATGGGAGAAATTTGAAAACTTTCAAAGAGTTTCAGTTAGTAACTCATTGTTTGACATTGCTAGCAAATTTGTTAATGGCATCATCACAGTTTATTTGGCTAGTTAGTTGTTTTTTACTGTGGCATAACAACAGTTTTAGCTAGCCTTTCTTTAGCTCAAAACCTAATTGTGTTAGATAAATTTAAACTATTTTGTTAGATATTGTTATTTGTTGTTTTTGCTCTTTATTCTTGGATTTCAATTCCCCAGCTCTCTATTCTATAAGAAAACATTAAAGTGGCCAACAGAAATGATCAAATTTGTACAAACACTCTTTAGACACAATTCATACCCTATGTTGAGTTCAAAAATACTGTTTTTCAAAAAATGCGTGGCACATTTTAGCATTTTCGCAATTCGTCAATTTCGTACAAAATATTTTGCAAAAAGGTTTTTTAAACATGCTTTTAGAAATCTATACTTTTAAAAACTGACAACACTTTTGTTTGAAACCGACACACTTTTATATATCTACTATATCCCATAAACCTTTTTGAAAATCAATATCAACTTTAATTAAATGTAATGATAGGTTTTTTTCTAGAAGATTTAACATCACAGCATCTGTTGTTGAAATAGTATTTGTTTAAATATGATTAACGTCAATGTAGGTTAGGAGCTGTACTATAACGAGGCATAACAATACATTTAATCAGCAATCATCAAAACTGAAAAAAAAATCAACAAACGAACGCCTTCCACATGGACTTCAAAACCATTTTAAACTGTAAATTAGAAATTTCAGCTTATCGCCATAGAATAAAAAGATTTTGAAATTAAAAATCTGGTATCAGAACCAATAATCTAACATGCATTCGGTTTTTTTCTGGTTGCACAAGAATCAATTTCAGCTGTTGTCTTGCAAATAAAAGCTTTTTCAAGTGTGTTGAACGATGACAATTGGCAGACACAACAGGAGTTGAAATAATAAAAACATGATTTAACTAGTTGACTAAGACTGCTATTTATTACTGATTGCTCTCATAAAATAAAAATAAGTGTGAAGCAGGCACGTGATCAGAGGCGTAGCGAGGGAGGGTATGGAGCAGGGCTAGAGAAGGCTCATTTTCAGTAAACAAAAACTTTTTTGCTTAACTAACTTAAACTGATTTGTACAACTAGGTAGGGGGGATCCAGAAAGGGCGAGGGGGGACGAAGGGGCGCGCACCCATTGTAGAATATTTAAAAATAATTTACATTAAACAAATCATGAATCAAATTTGAATTATGTACATAATATTCAGTAATAAACTTAAAAATAAAATCAATTTTAAATAAAAGTAAATTTAGTAAAGAGTTAAGCGCTCACTCAATGTAAACGCTTATTTCAATCATAAACACTGTTGGATTTCCATATATAGCACACATATTTTTACCATTTTTAGGTAGTTACATTCTAAATTGTGTATGAGGAACAAAACTATTATACACGAATAAATTTTTAAACGATGCATTAATAGCAATGGTGTAATAAATGTCATCAATTTTTCAGGAGGGAGACTTTTCTTGCTCCTATGAGCGTACACTCATGGATGCAGCCCCTTCCCCACCTTAATAAAATTCTGGATTCGCCCCTGCAACTTGGACTTGTAATTTGTCCAGGTCACTTGAGTTAACTTAAGAAAACTTAGATCATGTACCGCCGAAAACTATTAAATTATCATAGAATATAAGTTTACAAGTAGTGCTAATCCAGAGGTGTCCTGGTTAATATAATGAATAAAAAAACCATGAGAGGGGTTTTCAATAAACTACATTAAATTATTTGTAGCGTCAGTTAAGCTTTCAGCAATTATTTAAAACACAATTTAAATATTAGTTAACTATATTATTAACAGTTATACAATTGCAAATTTGAATAAAAAACTTATTATCTACAGGGCAATTATTTTGAGAACATCAATAAATATTTTAATAAACGTTCCTAATTGAGTTATTTTAATTCAAAACTTTGTAAAATATAATCTTGATAATTTATTTTTATAAAACGCAATAAAAAAACTATATTCTGTATACAAATTTACTTGACCTTTTTGTGGAGTAGGTTACTTAAAATCAAACCCTTCTAATCTCAACATTATACAAATTTATTACAAATTGAGATAGCGACTGTGGGGTTCCACGTTAAACCCCATTGCAAAGACTATTATATTCAACCATGTGTCAGGGTGAACGTTAAAATCTGAGAATACCAGTGTACAGATTTAATGTATTTCTGTAATTCGCTGACAAAAAAATATCCAGTAGATCAGCATAACTAAATATAATATCTCAAGCTTTATAGAAACACCCAATACTATAGATGTTCGAATTTGTGTAATAACAATGCAACCGCTCCGGATCCGCTGACCAAACAGTTAAATTATATCTAGATCAGCAATTGTAGGTTTGTTGTTGTTTATTAACGCCATTACACATTTTTACTAAACTTGACTTCCCTGTCTGTCGATCTGTAGTCAAAATTTGCAATCGAGTTTAAACTAACTTCCCGATGAGCTAAAGTCTTACAAATTTAAACAAACCTTTGAACTGATTAACAATGCATTCATTCTGTCAAATTTTCGGATTGATTGGACAAAATTTAATTAAATAATTATTTGAGATATTTTCGTCGAACTATTTATTGTCTATGCTAATATGTTTGTTGTTTATGTAATAAAAATAAAAAAGTGTTTTTAAAAAAACTTTGTTTTTGCTTCACTTGTTTTCAGACTGGAGTTGATTTGGACGGTTCGCAATTTATTTACTGTTGGCATGTTTAAAAATAATTTGTTGATGTCTAATCTGAAAAAATGGCAGTTTATAATTTATTTTATTTATTAGTTAGTGATCAAAAATTAATTATTAAAAAACTTTTTCTTCTTAGTTTATTAATTACACATTTTATTTAACTTTGCATGTCTATTGACGTCCGCGACATATCTTGCAATTTGATTTTTGAAGAAATTCAATAATCTCACTTTTTTTTAGATATGTGATATTGAATTTTACTCCAATGGCTGGAGCATAAATTGCTTTGAATATGTTAGTGTCAATGTTTTCTTATCCACTTTTTGCATCAATTAAATATTGCTATCTGAAAACCGAAGATTTACAAAATTGACTGAATACTGCAGCAACAATTATTTCAAATACAAATATATGTCATTTTAAGTCATTAAAAACTAGAAAACAAACTTTATTCATATGCATTCTGAATAACTTATGTAATACATTGAGTGCATTGAACTTAGCCGCAACTATCCACTTCGGTGTTGTAGGAATGCTGGATACGAACACATTCAAAGTACTTCATCAGCAGTATCAGAATAACCTTGAGAAAGTTCAAATTTATTTAGTTTCGAGTCATAAGAAAATTTGCGTGAGAACAATAACCTTGGATCACCGCAAGGCGTTCATCATCGGTGTGTGTGTGTGGTTTGTTTAACGTCTGTATCTGTCAATAAGACAATTTAGACGGTATGTATGTTTGAGTGTTTGCTGACGTGTTTATGTTGGCTTTGAGGAAGGGAGGCCACCGAAAGCACAAGGCTTTCGTGGGCACATGGCTCGACTCACTCCAGCCCACCAACTAACAAGTGCAATAAGTTGGTCAAAAACCGGCAAATCGACCTCCCCAGCAACTAGCAATTTAAACAAGGCCTCGGATGATCCTCATAGGCTATGGTATCGCTCCGCCGCCTGCCTTTTCCCAGCTTGTTCATCATTGGTGCTGCAACTTTAATTATAAGCCCGTGATGAACGCATTCCTAGAGGTGTCTTAAAATTGAAGACCACAATATACGGTATTCGTTTGGATTAATTATTATTTTCAATTGCTCTCTAATTTTTTAATTCATTATAATAATTTTGCTTTTCTGTTTTACGTAATCCTATCGATCTGTGTGTTTTGACAACATCAACATTTCTGTAAAACAAACATTTATAAAAAAATTGTGCGCCCAACGTTTTTCATTGTATATGAATTAGAAACTGTTTTAAAGTATGTTACCATATTGTGACCAAGTTATTGAAAAATTCAGCCAGGCGTTTAGGTATATTATTTTATACTTTTTAGGGTAATCATTTTTTTCAAATTACCTTTCAATTGTTAGTATTAAAGTATTAACTATCTAACGTATTACAATGTTGTTTATATTAAAATCTAATTTAATTGCAATTATATCGAAACACACAGTATTTTTATAAACCGAATTTAGACAACAACTATTGAAGTAAACAAGAGAAAATTAAAAATACTTCTTATATACCAACATTTTTACAAACATCAGGTATGGTTAATAGAAGCGTGAAAAAATATTTTTGTTCTTTGGTTTTCATATCTGTCATTTTTCAGAAATTGTGTTCATCTCATTATTTTAACCCCGCCCCAATTATCTGACATTAAAACTTTAATCAGCTGTGAACCCCAATAACGACCGTTTAGGCTTGACATCCGATGAGCGCCATTATTAAAATTGGTCCCGTTAGAATACTTGGGAATCGTATAGGTGTTCCATAATATAGGTTTGTAATTTTAAAACAATAACCACTTAATTAGACTATAATAAAACTAGTCTAATGTAATTAAAATTTTACTACTATACCTTTAACCAAATATCAAAAATACACGGAAACAACAACACACTTTTAAAGACTTCACCTCAAAATAAAATATAGTTGTAAACACTGTAAACACGTAGCTTAACTCAAGACCGCTGAAAATCATGACATTAAAACTGACTATAAGCTAACACACGAGTGCGTTAACAGAGGTGTCTCGCCTAGTAATTATTCGTTATTCTTTGATCCCTATATTTGTAGTTCTTCAATTTTTTAACCGTTTTTAGGATAATGAATCTATAAACAAAAACATTAACAAAACTGTTCTTATTACATGATATGTGAAATATATGAAGATTGAAAAGATATGAAATTTTTGAATAAATTTTTTAAGGAAAGTTAACGAAAACTCTTTTTTACTGTTGAAGTGTATAAAACACGTTTTTTATCTATGAATCATCAGCATTTGAGTTAATAAAATAATATTAAACATTTAATAATTTGTAATAAAGGTAGCTGACCCTTAAGGTGAGTTATAAAGACAAAGTTTATGAACCTAAAAATTTTCAGCTCAGTTTTTTTAGGAAAGAAGAAGCGAAAACAAGAGCCTTCTTAACAGGATGGTTTTTGACAAAGTAACACATTTATATTTGCAAGAATTGATTCTTTAATACTGTCAGTTTGAGCTCTTTCACCCTAGTGAATCGGATGGTCAGTATCAAGTATTAGGAAAGTACTTAGTTTATTGAATTTACACGGTGAAAACACACAATTCTATAAATAGCGTTTTTGGTTGCTGTAGTCTTTCATCTCCAGTTGAATAGACAGTAAAATAAGAGCGCAGGAAGACCTAATTTGACGAGTATTTAAACATTTTGATAATAATGTGTATTTGAAAACAGCCAGCGCAGAAGCTGGTTTTGTTTTCAAAACTCTGGTGTTCAGGTTTTTCTTTCTTTTTTTAATGATCGGATTCAAGTTTCATCTTTAAAAAGATTAAATTTGGGTTTCACGTTTTCAAAATTATAGTTGTGGTATCTCAAAGAGAACTTCAGGTTTGGGTCAGGTAGCCTCAACATCTGTCTGTTATGGATCACATCAATACGTTAAATCATATGTAATGATACTACACAACAGATTTGGAGGAAAGAACGCAAGCGTAGAAATTCCATAGTTGAAGAATATTTAAGCATTTCAATAATGGCATCATTGAGGTGTTTTTAGTAGATTTTTTTAAATATTATCTTTTGATGAATAATATGAATACCACACAGGTTTGAACTAACTGAAAAAGACTGCGTCAAACAATCAAAAGAATTGACTATGTTGTCTAGGAAATGCGGTCAAGGCCAAGAGTGAATAAGGAGTCATTCTGTGTTCATGCCCATGCCGGGTGTGGTCATGATGAACAGAATTAGGAAGGGGAATTGAACATTTTTATTGCTGTTTAATTTATCTATTACTTGCTTTGTCGACCTGGCAAAATCAAGATGGTATTTAGAAATAAAAAAAAACATATAAAAGCTTTGTTTTTTACCAATGCTTTTATTAACTCGTCGTCTCTGTTTCTCTGTCTGTCTGTTTGTTTCTCTGTCTGTCTGTTTGTTTCTCTGTCTGTCTGTTTGTTTCTCTGTCTGTCTGTTTGTTTCTCTGTCTGTTTCAAATCTTGCAATCAATTTTTGAGTCACTTCCTGATCATAGATTTTTTTCAAATTTTGCATACATGCTCAAAATAGAAGACAATTATTCAATTATTAGTTTTACAATAAGTAAATTAATTTAGTTAATTCAATTATTAGTTTTACAATAAGTCAATTAATTTAGTTAATTTTAATTAATTTCAATATTTCGATATAATTAAGATATTTCGACTTTAATATAAAATAATAGAGTAATATAAGAAAAAATTGATTGCAAAATTTGTGTTTTAATTACATATAAGAGCATTGGTTTTAAAAATTCGTTTTTAATTTACTTGTTTATTTTTTTATTAAACTTCAAAACTATTTTAAAAACCATATAAGCAACTGCCGATATCGTAACAATATCACTATTATTACTAGGTATCACATAACCATGTCCGATAGCACCGTTTTTTTAGTTTATTCTTGACTCGATGTTTTCAAAACATATAATATTAGTGGAAAAAAATATATTTAAAAAAATTATGTTAAATAATGAGGTTGAAGAAAGTTTAAGTTTTAAAGAAAATGTCAAAGATATTTTGTATATGTTGTTTTATCAATTTTCTATTTTGAACATTAATTATATTGAAATTTGTTAAATACTCATTAAAAACTAACAGTAAAAATCACATAATTTGATAATGGCATTAAATTTTAAAGCACGTGACCAGGTCACGTTGACTAAAACGGTTATAACATTAACGATTGGATTTAATATCGGGGCTGATATTTTGTAATGAAAGTAGCTGACCCTTAAGGTGAGTTATAAGGATAATGTTTATTCACCTGCAAATTTTCAGCTCAGTGTTTTAGGAAAGAAGAAACAAAAGCGACAGCCTTCTTAACAGGATGGTGTTGTTACTGCGTCATTGGCCACACTGAAGAAGTAACACATTCGATTTTTTGATACTGTCGGCTTGAGCGCTGTCACCGTGGTGGTGGGCCGGATGGTCAGTATCAAGTAGTAGGACTGTACTGAATTTATTGAATTTAAACAGTAAGAACACACAATTTGATTAATGGCTTTCTGGTTGTTTTAGTCCTTCATCTCCAGTTAAATAAATAGTAACCATAAGATCGCGGAAAGACCTAAGTAGACGAGTTTCAATAAATACAAATAATTTAAAAAACTTAGGTTTTCCTTAGATTCTAATAAAACAGGCTTAAGTTATAATTCTTTTAACTCCGGCTTTTCTTTAGACACTTTATTCAATTTTTATTTATTTTTTAATTAGAAGACATAATGCAACTGCAAGCGCAGAGGTTCCTAGGCGCATGAGTATTTAAATATTTCGATGATGGTTTTATTGAGGTGTTTCAGTAATTTTCCTTTAATTATTATCTTATGATAAATAATATAATTTTCTTGTAATTAATCTACTTATTTTTTTCAGTTTTTGTAAGCAGCTTTTTTTATATAGTCAACTAACTCTAGAGTTTTTAATAATTGTCTAAACGTTACAACGGTATTTTTGGATACAGCTCTAATATTGCTTCCAGTGTCAATAGTTAATTTTGTCTAATCTAATTTTTAGGGCTAATAAGATCTCAATATGATTAAGTTAGTCCGGATTATTCAAAATTCAATTAAATTTTTGAATGTTCTGACAAAATATTAAATCATTGTAAGTTTTTTTTGCATTTTTTTTTTATTTTTCAAACCATTTAATGGTAAAAATAGAAATTTGGTTGCTTAAAACTTAGAATCAAAAAATTTAAACCCAGTTATTTTTGTTCAGATTATTTTAAATTTTCCAATAACAAAAAATCGAATTACAATTTATTTCATTTGTAATTTGTATCTCTACAATGACTTGACTAAATCGTTTAGGTATTTTATTCTATAATTTTCAATCAACGCCAATATTATAAACTAATTATTAAAATTTCAAAGATACAAAGTACATAATAAGTTAATTGTTTTTGTTATGTTATCATTTTCTTTCTTTTTTTCGCTCTTTCTTATTGTTTTTTTTTCAATAACACGTTTCTTATTATAAGAACACAAATTAATAAACGATTTTTATTTGTTTTAGAATTAGAATTTTTAAAAGAAGTAAAAATTAGAATTTTTAAAACAAGTAAAAATTATAATTTTAGTGTGAAAGTTGCTATAATTAAACAAATAATGGTTAACATCAACGCGGTTAAGTTTCAGCCCGCTTTCAATCTCTTCCACAAACAAGCAATTGATTAATTATCAATTATTAAAACATTTATATAAACGTTATTATTAACAATCAACTAATAAAATGATCGTATCACCACACTTTCTCAAAATATTTTTTACAAATAATTTGAAATTGATCAAATATACCAACACAGTATTTCTATTTTTTTTAAATTTAAGACTGTCGTTTATTAAAGCTCACATCGAACAAGTAATATATAATTAAAACGCCAAAATCAATGATGTTATGTACACTTTCCAAGCTCCTAGGCAAGCTTAGAAACAATTTTTAACAAATCTTATAAAATCAACAGGAACGCATTTTCAGAGGTGTCTCAGGTACTTAATTAGAAGAGAATCTAAACCCACAAAACAGTAATGTTATCAACTATTTAGTTGAAACAGTAAGTTTCATTTAGACTTATTTGTTATTAAAAATTTATTTGGAATGTAAAATTTAATGTTTACTGATTTATCAATTTCAGTCTGAACTGCAATTGTTGATTATAACTTTTATTTCTATAAATATTTTTAGCTCTATCAAATGTAATATAAATAAACAAAACGTTATTGTTTATTTCATTGAAAAAAATAAAATTCTGAAGTCAACGTTGTCCATTTCTTGCATTCCCATCGATCTGAGGTTTTTCTCATCATATCGATAATTTATCAAAATTATATTTTTTTTAATTTTACATGGAATATTAATTACATACCAATTTTATTGTAAATGTTAGTTATCAGATTTTGTCTTCTTGATTACAGATATATCATGTTTACACGAACAAAATTTACTTCATTTGTACTTAATCCTATTTCAATACTTTATCACTAATCCTATTACATAAGACAATAGTTTTTAGCATTATACTTTGTTCTAGTGATAATTGCTTAATCCTATTACAATACTAGATTAATCCTTGCACGTGTTAGTTAGAGCGTTAATTTAAACGGATTATTTTACGCATCAACATATTCAACATGGATACAGAATTTCTGTTGGAAAAAAACTGGCCGAGTCTAGGACAAGGTAACCACTCATTATCCTCAAAAGTTCTTCATGAGTGGTGCGGCAAGATTTCTTCTCTGGTTTTATCGCTGTCCGAGCGAGTCACGCTCCTAGAAACCAAAGATAAAGACAATTTAACTGTAATCAAGAAGCTGACCACCGAATTAACAGCAGCAAAATCATCATTGCAACCTCCGACTATCGGTAACGATTGGGTTCAGGTAGTTAAATCAGGTGGCGGAAAATCAAAACAGCCAGCTGCGCAGTTAGTAGTTGTGAATGCTTCCATGAATGAACTGAATGATAGAGAGAAAAGGAAAAAAAATGTTATCGTTTACGGAGTTCCGGAACCGTCGTGTGCAGTGCAAGTTGACAAAAGATCTGAAGACGAAAAGTTTGTAAAAGATCTTTTTTGTTCAATCGGCAAGTCTGATGTAAAACCAGTATGCATAAAGAGATTAAGATCCAAAGATCAAGCAAAACCGGGCCCAATCCTCGTGGAACTAGCTGATGCAAGTCTCAGAAACCCGACCCTCTTGGCAGCTAAAGGTTTGAGAAGCAACAGTACGTACAAGGCCGTTTATATCAGCCCGGATTTAACAGAGGCAGAAAGACAATTAGACTACCAGTTGAGGCAAGAAAGAAACAAACTCAATGCTCAACTTGGTAATGATTCGCCCTTTCGATACGGCATCCGTGGCAATCAACTGCACAAATTCAAGAAGGCCCAATAATTCACTCTTGCAAAAGCCACAGAGAATGCGTCACACCAACAAGAAAAGCCAGCCCAAATCCTCTTCACCTACCTCGTCTCTAAATCACTTTCGGTTTTGGTCTAACAACCCATGCTCGCTCAATAAAGATAAACGCGATGAGCTAACAGCAAGAATAGCAGCCCTCGACCAATCGCTTAGACCACATGCCATGTTCTTTGTGGAAACATGGTTTAACGAATCCTCAGACACCTCTTTAGCTGGCTATCAACTGCACCGTAAAGACAGAGAGAGGTGCGCTGGAGGAGGTGTTGCGATCTACGTTGTGGATAAAGTTGTGACCAGTGAGACCGGCATTCCTCAGCTCAACTCTCCAGCTATTGAACAAGTCTGGCGAGTCATTTGTTTCGGTGGAGAAACTTTCCTCGTTGGTTGTTTATATCGCCCTCATGACTTGAACGACGACTATCTCACACAATGTATTGCTTCGGTCACAACAGCTCGTAGCTCACTTTCCGCCTTGAGCTGCTCATTTATGTTGCTCTATGGCGATTTTAATTTCTCTCACACACAATATGCTCCAATCGACGTGGGTGGTGGCGTGGCAACAGTTGCCCATATAAGTAACGAACATCCTAGTGACATTAGATTTCAAGAGTGCCTCAGCGACTGGCACCTTACACAGCTTGTCACGTTTCCCACGTACCGCTGTAATCGTTATGTTACACCTACCAGCACTCTTGACCTCATTATTACCAACGACCCCGACCGAGCTATCGAGATACTTGAAGCTGACTCACTTGGATACACGCCCATGGGCCAATCCCATTGCTTTATAACCGGTCGGTTCGCTGTGGCCGGTCTGAACAATTCACGTGTTTCTCCGTCGCACAAACGTTTTATATGTCATCTCGTATTTCAAACACCGACTGGGAAAACTTATTTGATGGCCTTTCAGTACCTGACACTTATCAGCTTCTTATCGACCGATACAACGAAGCGGTTGCACTACACATCCCATCTACAACAACTCCATTTGTCCGGAAAAAAGAACCTTGGGTTACACCCGAAGTTATAAAAGCAGCCAGAGTCAAGCGCGAGGTCTGGGCTAAATACATCGCATCGGGGCGCGACTCTGCAGTTATTCTACAAGAATCTCATCGAGAGGCTTGCAAGCGTGTAGCTAAAACAGTCAAGTCGGCAATTCTCATGTATGAGGAACAACTAGTCAGCGCTTCCAAATCCAATCCAAAACTTCTTCACTCACATGTCCGTAGCAAGCAGTTTGTCAAAGACGACATCAACTCTATTCAGACAGCCGACGGCACCATAACTGCGGACCGTGAAAAAATCTGTTCTTCACTCAATGACTATTTTCAATCTGTTTTTGTCATCGAACCTGAGGGCTACATGCCTGCTTTTACAGATCGCACCGAATCAATCTGCGATGTAAATGAAAGTTGTTTTTTTGCAGCTATTCTTCAAAAAAGACTCTACAGCTTAGACAAAACTAAATCGATGGGTCTTGACGGTTTGCACCCACGCGTTCTCAGCAATTGCGCAGCTGCCTTTGCCACACCCCTGGCTCTCATCTACAAGCGCTCCTTCATGTCCGGAGTTATACCGGACACATGGAGAAAATCAAATGTTTCCCCTATCTTCAAAAAAGGCAGCAAGCTCAAGCCTTCTAACTACAGGCCTGTCTCTCTCACTCCTGTGCCCTGTAAAGTAATGGAAGGCATTCTACATGAACACATTATGCAGCACTGCGTCGTCAACGGCTTAATCAGCAAACATCAACATGGTTTTCTCAAGAAAAAAAGCTGCTTGACAAATTTACTTGAAACTCGCGACATACTCACTGAAGCTGTTCATTGCGGCTATGTGGATGACGTAGTATATACAGATTTTGCCAAAGCATTCGACAGAGTACCTCACAAATGCCTACTGCATAAACTAAAAGCTTATGGCATCCGTGGTATGCTACTCACATGGATCGAAGCGTGGCTGAAAGATAGGAAGCAGCGCGTTTTGATTGAAGGCTGCGAGTCCGAGTGGAAGAATGTGACAAGTGGCGTTCCTCAAGGCTCTGTTCTTGGTCCACTACTTTTTGTGTTATATATTAACGACTTACCGGACACTATCACACACCAAATCAAAATGTACGCGGACGACAGCAAAATCATCGGCATCATCAAGTCAGCTTCCGACATTTCATCTCTCCAGGCTGACATTGACCGTGCAGTTGAGTGGTCATTCACTTGGCTAATGCACTTCAATGTCGAGAAATGCAAAATCATGCATGTCGGTCGCTCACACAGAATAACCCACCAATACTCTATGAGACATATTGACGGCACGCGGCGACCACTCGAAGTCACAAAAGTCGAAGGTGATCTTGGTGTTCTCGTCTCAGATGATCTAAAGGTCCGAGCACAGGTCGAAAAAGCAGCGTCATCAGCCAATCATATGCTCAGCCGACTCAGAAAAGCTTTCCGCAGCCGCAGCCTCATACTGTGGCGTACACTTTACCTCTCCTACGTCCGCCCACATCTTGAATTTGCTGTTCAATCTTGGTCGCCTTATCAAAAGGGCGATATTAACCTTCTTGAGCAGGTCCAACGTCGGGCAACAAAAATCATTGCAACACTGAAACATCAGCCCTATGAACATCGTCTGCAACAGCTTGGGATCACAACGCTGCAAGACCGCCGTTCGAGAGGTGACCTGATCGAGCAGTTCAAAATCGCCCACAACATCGACGACGTCAGCTTTTCCGTTCCGCAAACTCGAGCAGCCAGCCACACGGCATACCACCTGCGTGGCCACAACTGCAAACTAGAGCGCCAGTATGTCAGAGGTTGCGAAGAGCGATACATTTTTTTCACAAACCGGATTGTCGCTCCATGGAATGCGCTTACGCAATACACAATTGACGCCCCGACAGTAAACGCTTTCAAGGACCGCATCTCTTAGGAGTCGCGAGTCCTCCAGCTTCTGTCAGTATAGAGGAGCCTGATGTAGCTCCTCTTCATCAAAAATATAACTTTCAGACATTAATTTTTTATGGCTTGATTCTATAGACTTTTTTTTTTTTTTGTATTTTTGGTTCTGATAATAAACAAATTCAATTCATAGTTTTTAGAAGACTAGATTTCATGTTTATCTATTTTATAGACTAATCTTTATAAAAGAATATTTGCATTAATAAAATATCTGCCTATTTTAAAAATACGAAAGTGTTTATTTAAAATTTAGAAAATATTTGAATGTTGAAAAAATCTCCAACTACGAAAAAATAATCTTCCCTCAGCTACCATTTTCAATAACAACAATAAACAAAAATAATTACAGTTTTTTAATTGTGAAATGTTTGTTGCAAAAATGTGAACTATTTAAAAATGTATGTGTTATATAATATTTATATATTTTTTGAAAACTAAGCATTTGATTTTTGCTTTTTTGGTAGTACATAATGACGAATTTAACGTAAACTGTAGTATTACGTCTTAATTTTCTAATGAATTATTTGGTATTTATAACTTATTCTCCTGGTTTCAGTTTATCAGCCACCATATTATATACAACGTCAGGTTCAACTGCTAATTTATCCCACAGTCCGACCGCACGCCATTACTCATCGGTGCTAAAAAATTAAATATAAACCCATGATGCACGCATTCGTAGAGGTGTCTCAGCTCATTTGTTTAAACGAAAGTTTATTACAATAAAATTATTTAAAACAAAAATAACTTGAAAATGTTTGTTTTTCATTTTAAAAAAATGTATGTTTTGTATTATTAAATAGAAAGTCAATCAGCATTGATGTCAAAGACCAAGCTTTAAAAAAAGCTACTAGAAATTAACGGAGATTTAGCTTGTATTTGTGTTTTTTTCTGCTTAAATATTTTTATATAATAATATCAAAAGTTTGAAAAAATATTTAAATAATCACGATTTTTTTATTAGACATATTGTCAACAATATTCAACTTACTGTGAGAACGCCAATGCAGATAAAATAAAAAAATTAAATTAATTTGAAGAAACGTTGCAACAACAAACATTTATTATTATTATTAATTTTTTATTAATCTTGAGCCGTCGAGCACGAGTGTTTCAGGAAAGAATATAATTTAAAACTATTGCTTTCTCAGAGGTGTTTTAGTAATTTTATCGAAACAAATTAAAAAATTTGAAACATTATGTCTAGTAACTACAATAATAGAGATTAAGCTTGTATTTGTGTTTTTTTCTGCTTAAATATTTTTATATAATAATATCAAAAGTTTGAAAAAATATTAAAATTATCACGATTTTTTTATTAGACATATTGTCAACAATATTCAACTTACTGTGAGAACGCCAATCAATGCAGATAAAATAAAAAAATTAAATTAATTTGAAGAAACGTTGCAACAACAAACATTTATTATGTGCATATATCTCTTAAATAGTTTAACAACAAAAACTGACTTTTATTTTATATATGTTTCAAAAGTCAATCTTACAAAGTTATAAAATGAACACGCTATATTTTTATTTTGTGTCAAACTGTTTTAAAAATTATTACAAGCAGCAGAATAATGTCTAGAATATAAATATCAATGTTGTTTTTGACTTTAATAACTTGTCAGGCTTTTTTACTTAAAAACTTAAAAAATCACTTAAAGGGCACAAATACAAAAATATGCATGTTACATGAACTATTCTAGAACACACAATGTAAGAAATTTAATTATCCAAACAAACGGAAAGTCAGTCTAAAGGTGCATACACACACTGACCGGTTTTTTCAACCAGCTCCTGTTCGCCGGAACTGGTGCATAGATTATGATAATTTATTTTGGCACCAGAGCACATGTCACACATAACCGGTTGTTTTGGTAAACAAATGAGTTATGCACTGCCGGTGACCTCCCGGTAAGTTGTACGCAACAAAATCGCCCGCTATGGTTTAGATAGCGCTTTAAAGGGTTTTACAATAAATTGTGTAACTCGAAAGGTTCTGTCTATCTTTTAATTCTTACATTAAAAGGCTTGTAAAAAGTAATAAAACAATGTGTGGTGGTGTATAAAAATCGTTTAAGTTTAAATAGACTTTCAAAGAAAATGAACTGTCTGAACTCGTTTAATAGACTTTCTTGGCTCAGAAAACATCGTACGAGTATTTTTATTTATTCATTTTTATTGTGGCTTCAATATTTTGTCATAAAGATGTCCAACAGTCTGTTCAATTCAAGCCTTTTATCATCGGTCCACTCCCTCGTAACTTCTATTTATTAAAATAAAAGTAAACAAACCAATCAACCAATCAGAGCGTGATTTTCTCAATTATTTAGTTATTACTGTTATTATTATAATTATTTTAATTTAAATATTTTTTAAGTTGTTACATTTGTACTAAATGAATTTAAATTTTATTTAATTTTTTTCAATTAGTTGTATCTTTTACCTTTTAGTTACTGCATTTTATTTTTAAAAAAGTTAAACGGCTCTGAAGATGGCAAAAAATTGCCAAAATAGATCTATAAGCCTATAAGATTATGGAGTTTGTGTTTGATAATAAATTATTTCTAAGCCGATTTAGACTATTGGAAAAAATTAAAAATAAAATCGATTCAGCCAAGTGGCCCACTTTTTTCAATCGAGTTTGCTTAAAAGAACATATGGCGCCAAAGTATTATATATATATATATATATATATATATATATATTTACAGTATTTCGGCACTAAATGTTCATTTAAACATGCTCTGTTGAAATATACACGCCATTTAGAAGACACGGTTTTGTCAATTAAACGCTTAAAATATTTTAAGTGAGAGAAAACACTTTTACTAAATCTAAAATCAAACGTTTTATTAGCAACCAACTTGCAAGTTTCAGCCATTGCGGCCATCGTCAGGGTTGTTTTGATTGTCTTAATGTAACTAAAAGTTAATACATACAGTACATAATAATAATTAAATTCGGGTCGATGAACGTTAAATTAAGCAGAAAATAATTAATAATATAATAATAAAAATAAAATAATAATAATAAAATCAAAATAAAAATACTTTAGAAATTATATTAATTTAAATCGAGAGATAATAATTTAAATTTATAAAAATTCATCAAAAGTTTTAAGAAATGTGAAACAGACAAAGAAGCTTATGTATCATATCAAAACAATGTCATCTCCTCCGTCTAATTGTAATATTAATGTTATCAGTTAAGTGAGACAAGCTAAACGGACCAGATATCCCCTCTGAAACACATGTACCATCAACAGACACTCCATCATCCACCTGAGAAATCTCTGCACAACCCTTTATCCGGTGCATTCGGACGGAATCATGGCAACCGGATAAACAACCATCATAAAACTCAACACCTGTTCGATCAACGAGACTTTGACCAGGCAATCCCGACAAGCAACATGTATCTACAGTTTTAAATCCCTGCAACAAGTCATCTGTAGATGAGGCGCCTTTTTTATCACGATCAATGTTACATATTTCAGAGGCTTGGGAGGAAGAAAAACATATTGTAGAAGGATGCATATCGTCGCACTTTAAATCAAGCAAAATGCTATCTGTAATTGAGGTGCCTTTTAAATCACCATCCTGGTTATTTCCATCAGATGCATATAAGGGAGAAAAACAGTTATCAATATTGACGTCATCAGCGGTCACGACCCTGAATGAACAACATTCTTTTGCATCCTTGTCATTTACGTGTCCGGATTTGTTTTCATCAGAGACAGCATTTTCAATCTGATGTTCTATAGCAAGTTGAATATTTGCAGACTGCAGACTCGGTTGTGCAGCCCCTGCATTGGCTGGATCAGAACAAATCAAAGTATTAATATCAAGTTTGATTCTATTTGATTGAACATCACCAACATCAGATATATTGAACAGAGACAATGTGCCATCTGTAAAATTTCTTTGCATATTAATTTTAGGTTTTTCCTGTGAAATATACAAAGCTTCAGATAATTTAAGGTGAATCGGACAATGCTCTCTACGCAAAATCTCAGTGTTGCTGTCCAATATTTTTCTGTCAAGACGAATATGATGTTGTAGCCTCATGTGATCTGCAATACTACCACCTTGAACATGCATCGTCAACCTTCTAGCAAGTGTCGTTCTAGTATGACCTATATAACAATGAGGTATATCTTCATGATACGGGCAAGTAAATTTATATACAACATTACTTTGCTTCAAACTATTATTAGAGTTGACAGGACTATTTTTGAGAACAAGATTATGTGTTTTCATGTTATTATAGTATATACAGAGTTTCAACTTAGAATCTTTTTTAACTGGTTTAACTTTGCTCAAGATAATTTTCCTAATCATATTTTCTTCCATCTTGTAATTTTTATGCATTTGGCTTCTATAAAACAGTTTAATATTATCACAATACTTGCTTGGAGAATTATTACCATCACTAGAAAACTTGTAATCCAAATACTTTTTCAGACACATATCAAACATGCAATTAGTAAATCCATTATTAATCAGCAGTTGCCGAATCCTATGAACTTCCAAATGAAAATCAATCCAGCTATTCGAGAGTTTATACGCTCTTGTCAAATAGTTATTTATAACACTATGTTTATATCTATCAGGGCAATCACTATTACCTTTCAAACATTCACCTGAATCTGTTGGTTTAACATATACTTGCATCTGCAGCCTGTCACCAACATTACCAACCAACACATCTAAAAAGGGCAAGGAGCCATCTTTCCACAAGATTCATGTGTAAACTTGAGTACAGATGAGTTTTCCAAAGCCTTCTTTAAATCAAAAACATTCTTATCGGGACGTGACATAATAAAAATATCATCTACATATCTGCAATAAATCAAAGTATTTTCATTAATCATTGAACTTAACTTTCTTTCCACATCAGACATGTAAAACTCAGCAAAAACTGGTCCCAGAGGTGACCCCATTGCCACACCGTCTATCTGGAGATATAATTCACCACCTGGAGCAATAAAAGGAGACTCAGTAGTACACAGTAAAAGAGCTTCTTTCAACAAATTCAAACCAAACAGAGGTGGTTCAAGCTCAGGATGATTATAAACAGATGAACAAATTATCTCAATAGTAATTTCTGTAGGTACACTTGTAAACAAGCTCACTACATTCAATGAGCAAATCGTGCCTCTCTGAGAGCAAGTATTAACAAGGTCAACAAATTCACTAGAAGATTTTATATTGTACTGTGATTGACAATATGGAGAAATTAATTGATTGAGAAACTTTGCCAACTGATACGTTGGTGCGGGACACTGCGAGATTATAGGTCTGAGAGGAGTGCCTTCTTTATGTATCTTTGCATTCCCGTACATATATCCTGGTTTATATTCTCCAATGACATTCTGTATTTTATTGCAACCAAAAGAGGAATTAATAGAACCTATAATCTGATTAACCTTTCTTTTAATATTGGCTGTAGGATTAGAAGTAATTTTTCTAAATTTGCTGCTATCACAGAGTATATTATTTATTTTTGAAATATAATCAGATTTATCAAACAAAACATATGTGTTGGATTTGTCTCCTTTTCTGATAATAACATCCTGATTGCTCTTCAACTTCTTGGCTGCCATCTTCAAGTGATGTGGTAATGACATTGAATTACCACCACCTCTGTTCACGTAACCCTCAGCTGACATTTGACTTGTTAATCCTTCTGAAATTGTTACACAACCTTTTCTAGATAAACTAATTATGTTATGATATAACATCTCCAGCTCAATTTGTTTAAACATAGGGTCATAACCACTGCTGAGATGATAATTAAAACCATGCTGCAGAAATTCAATCTCATCTAAACTTGGCTGATATCCAGACAAATTGATAAAACCTTTCAATGATTCTGGTGTAGCAAATTGGCCACCATACAATCTACAAAGTTTACCTGCTATAACATTCTTCTTATTATTGTCACATTTTTTGAAATAAAATTCCATATAAGAATTAAGAGCATTTGCTTCATTTACATCAGTACAAATATCCAACAAATCAAGTTTCTTGTCTTCAAACAGTTTTTTATTGGCATTCAGTTGTAATTCAGCACTTTTTAACTCGGAATTTACCAGTTGTAACCGTTGCTGTTCAAAATTAGCCGCAGAGCTTTTTATACATTTACAGTATTTCGGCACTAAATGTTCATTTAAACATTTAATCAAAACAACCCTGACGATGGCCGCAATGGCTGAAACTTGCAAGTTGGTTGCTAATAAAACGTTTGATTTTAGATTTAGTAAAAGTGTTTTCTCTTACTTAAAATATTTTAAGCGTTTAATTGACAAAACCGTGTCTTCTAAATGGCGTGTATATTTCAACAGAGCATGTTTAAATGAATATATATATATATATATATATATATATATATATATATATATATATATATATATATATATATATATATATATGTATATATATATATGTATATATATATATATGTATATATATATATATATGTATATATATATATATATATATATATATATATATATATATATATATATATATATATATATATATATATATTAATGTAAAATCGCTGTTTTTACAATAGGTTTTCCCATTGATAGACGTTAAAGGACTTCGAATAACTATTATGGACATTATTATTAAACCAGAAGGTATAACTAGCCGTAACAAAGCTTCATTTATTATTATTTTCCAATAAAACATCAAAACCATTCTATTGAGCCCGGTATACGATTTGGTGATATCGTAACATTGGTGTCAGAATTGGGATACAAGAATGGTTTTGAAATCATTGGATGAGCTTTGGGCGAGTGAAATGAAAGACGAGCTGGAGAAACGTGGCCTGAGCGATACAGGTAAAAAGGACGAACTTATGGAACGCCTCTTAGCCGCGTTAGTGAATGAGGGTATTACGATGTAATATCTTGATTTTTTTATGTTCATATAACAAAGTAAGATTGCACTATAACAAGTAAAGGAAAATCGAATTTTTTAACACAAACTTTAATTTCAAATACACCCGATTTAGAAATACAAAAGATGTTCAAATTAAGTTGTTTTTAATTTAATCATGTATTGTCATCCAATATAAAGCTATGCTGAAAGTTTCATCTTCCTAGCTAGTCAAAAAGCTGGTTAAATTTTACTTGCAAGATTTGTGTACAGCGAAAGCCACACACACACACACACAAACAGAGATTGTAACCTAAATAAAAGTTTTTTAAAATAAAAATTAACTTTGTTTCTGTGCAGACCACAGTAGGACGAGCGGCCGCAGTATGATGCGCACATCACTTGAAACAATACAAACTTTCAGTTATTCTCCGTCGTATAACTTAATTATCTGAAACATTAGACGTGAGTGCTGCTTAGAATGCAGGATTTTAACAAATAAATAAAATAAGTTTTTTCACATTTAATTTTAATTCTTATCGTTACTAGTTAGTACTCCAATTAAAGATGTGGCTGTGTAGCGATAAAAAGTCTACTTTTCACGCTAGGTGGCCCGGTTCAAACTCGTGGCGCCGAGATTTTGCTTCTCTTGGCTCCCGTTGAGCAAACAGTCTGGTAACATTGTTCAAGTTGAATTATCTGGCAATGTGGGCGAGATATCGCAAAGTTCATTGTTTTCTTTTTAAATTTAGAAACTGTAATGAGGCGGATCTGTGAACGACTTAAAGAAGAATCTAAATAATGGAGGCGGGTCTGTAAGCAATTTTTAATTAAGAATCTGATTTTGATTATAATTTTCAATATTGATATATATAGTAAAAGTCCTAAAAAGTGGACACCCTTGTGGAAGAGCCAATGTGTCCGCTCCTCGTCTCTGTCCGCTCCTCGGGGACAAACTATCCGTTGTTTTAGTGTTCGCTCTTGAAGGTGTCGTTCTATTGGACTTATACATTATCTAACTTTTTTTATAACAAAAAAATAAAGTAATTTATAGTTATGCTTAAAAACACAATGTAAAAAGAGAGAAAATAAAATGAGCGAAACAGAAAAAGAAGGGAGAAAAGAGAGAGAAAGAGAGAGAGAGAGAGAGAGAGAGAGAAAGAGAGAGAGAGAGAGTGCGTGTGGGTGTGGGTGTGGGTGTGTTCTATGACGACGTGAGAGGCAAGATACTGTGATGATGAGAAGCACAAGTACACACACGCACACAGACGTACATTCATACATACACGCATGCACGCACGCACATGGATACATAAACACGGATGGACCACCACACAAGAGGCTGAGCAGCACCTTCCTCCGCCGTCTCATATAAACGTCCTTGTTAGCCAGTAAGATTGGCATGAGTCAATTAGCCTAATTACTAACTTGTTATTGATTGTTTATTAATCATGCGCTTATTTTTTTTAATATATAAACTAATTTATTGTTCGGTTAAAAATTACGATGTTAGAAATAATTTTTTGTCTAGATTTTGATTTATTTGTAGTTCTCGTCTAAGAGAAGAAGTTGAATCCATCTCACAGAAATTTCGTGAGTTGTTCCTGTTGTTGCTATGGTAACTCAATTATATCTTAACGTTCATTGATGTTGTTATCAAAACTTATTAAATTCAATTAATGACAGATATTATAAAATATATCCTGTAGAATGTTTTTTTAAGTAGTCTTTTTTTTCAATTCGTCATGTTGGCGAATTTGTTTACTAGCGACAATCGGGGACGGGTGATAATCATCATTATAATCATCTAATAGAAGATAATCATCATTATAATCATCTAATAGAAGATAATCATCATTATAATTAATTATCTTCTATTATAATAGAAGATAATCATCATTATAATTATCTTCTATTATAATAGAAGATAATCATCATTATAATCATCTTCTATTATAATAGAAGATAATCATCATTATAATTATCTTCTATTATAATAGAAGATAATCATCATTATAATTATCTTCCATTATAATAGAAGGATTTCGTAAGCTTAAATGTGTTTAATATGACAGTCTATTTACAGGAAGTTCAAAATATAATATTAATATTGCTTAATAACATAGATTTGGAATTTAGTTTATCATGGAACTTTGAGTGTTTTTATTTATTTATTAACTAGCAGTGCCCGTAGCGGCTTCGCTCGCATGAAATTAGAGAGTTTGAACCGTGCATCCATAGTAGAGATCAATTTTTTTGGTCTCGGCTCGGCCCGTCGACAACTTAGCCCAGCCCGTTTTAAAAACCCAAACTCCTGGCCCGGCACAGCCCGTCTGAATTAGGCCCGGCCCATTCTTACAGGCTTAGAAGTTCTATATACTTGATGAAAAACTTCGGCCCGTCCCACCTTGACTTCAGGTTTGGCCCGGCCCAACTGAAGACCCTAAAATCACTAAAATATCTATATACTTGGTGAAAAACCTCGGCCCGTTCCACTTTGATATAAGGTTTGGCCTAGCCCGTGTGAAGACTCTAAAATAACAGCTTGGCCCGGCCGGTGATAAACTGAACTTAGCTACTTTTAACCGGCACAAAACTTCAAAATACTAATTTTTACATTTGTAGCACTTACAGTTTGTGAGTAGCAGTTATTTTGAAATCAAATAACCCTTTTTTCCACCCCACATTTGATGTCCTGGAAACCAAATTTTTAAAAAAATGTTGAAACACTTATATCATAATTTTTTGAGTAAATACTAAATACTAATTTTGACATCTGTAGCATTCATAGTTTTTGAGTAGCAGTTACTTTAAAAACCAAAGAAACCTTTTTTCCACCCCACATTTGAGGTCCTGAAAACCAAAATTTCAAAAAATGGTGAAACACATATATCCTTATTTTTAGAGTAGAAACTAAATACTAATTTTTACTTTTGTAGCATTAACAGTTTTTGAGTAGAAGCTACTTTAAAAACCAAATAACCCAATTTTCCAACCCACATTTGAGGTCCGGGAAACCAAATTTGTAAAAAATGGTGAAACACGTATATCTTTATTTTTAGAAAAGAAACAAAATAATAATTTTTACATCTGTGGCATTTACTGTTTTTGAGTAGCAGTTACTATAAAAGACAATTTGCCCTATATTCCACCCCACATTTGAAGTCCTGGAAACCAAATTTTCAAAAAATGCTAAAACACGTATTTCATTATTGTTGGAGTAGAAACTAAATACTAATTTTTACTCCTGTAGCATTAACAGTTTTTGAGTAGAAGCTACTTTAAAAACCAAATAACTCAATTTTCCAACCCACATTTGAGGTCCGGGAAACCGAATTTTCAAAAAATGGTGAAACACGTATCTTTTTATTTTTCAAAAAAAATCTATATACCAAATTTCAGAAAAAAACTTTAGAAAAAATTTTAGAAAAAAGGTTGTTTTCCAGTTTTTTCCCCTCAGGAGCAAAATTTTCAAAAATCCTTTCTTAGCGGATGTTTACGCTATAAAAGTAATATAAGTTCCAAATTTCACGTTCCTAGGATGAGGCGTTTGAGCTCGGCGTTGATTATCAGTCAGTCATCTGTCAGTCAGTCAGTCAGTCAGTCAGTCAGTCAGTCAGTCAGTCAGGACATGTTCTTTTATATATATAGATAGATATATATTACCACTTACAGTTTTTAAGTAGCAGTAATTTTTAAAATCAAATAACTCTCTTTTGCACCTTACATTTGAGGTCCTGGAAACCAAATTTTTCAAAAAATGCTAAAACACGTCTTTCATTATTTTTGAAGTAGAAACTAAATACTAACTTTTACTTTTGTAGCATTAAAAGTTTTTGAATAGAAGCTACTTTAAAAACCAAATAACCCAATTTTCCAACCCACATTTGAGGTCCGGGAAACCAAATTTGTAAAAAATGGTGAAACACGTATATCTTTATTTTTAGAAAAGAAACTAAATAATAATTTTTACATCTGTGGTATTTACTGTTTTTGAGTAGCAGTTACTATAAAAGACAATTAGCCCTATTTTCCACCCCACATTTGAAGTCCTGGAAACCAAATTTTCTAAAAATGCTAAAACACGTATTTCATTATTTTTGGAGTAGAAACTAAATACTAATTTTTACTCCTGTAGCATTAACAGTTTTTGAATAAAAGCTACTTTAAAAACCAAATAACTTAATTTTCCAACCCACATTTGAGGTCCGGGAAACCGAATTTTCAAAAAATGGTGAAACACGTATCTTTTTATTTTTCAAAAAGAATCTATATACCAAATTTCAGAAAAAAACTTTAGAAAAAATTTTAGAAAAAAGGTTGTTTTCCAGTTTTTTCCCCTCAGGAGCAAAATTTTCAAAAATCCTTTCTTAGCGGATGTTTACGCTATAAAAGTAATATAAGTTCCAAATTTCACGTTCCTAGGATGAGGCGTTTGAGCTCGGCGTTGATTATCAGTCAGTCATCTGTCAGTCAGTCAGTCAGTCAGTCAGTCAGTCAGTCAGTCAGTCAGGACATGTTCTTTTATATATATAGATTTTTTTTTTATTTATTTATTTATTTATTCATTCATTCATTCATTCATTCATTCATTCATTCATTCATTCATTCATTCGTTCATTCGTTCATTCGTTCGTTCGTTCGTTCGTTCGTTCGTTCGTTCGTTCGTTCGTTCGTTCGTTCGTTCGTTCGTTCGTTCGTTCGTTCGTTCGTTCGTTCGTTCGTTCGTTCGTTCGTTCGTTCGTTCGTTCGTTCGTTCGTTCGTTCGTTCGTTCGTTCGTTCGTTCGTTCGTTCGTTCGTTCGTTCGTTCGTTCGTTCGTTCGTTCGTTCGTTCGTTCGTTCGTTCGTTCGTTCGTTCGTTCGTTCGTTCGTTCGTTCGTTCGTTCGTTCGTTCGTTCGTTCGTTCGTTCGTTCGTTCGTTCGTTCGTTCGTTCGTTCGTTCGTTCGTTCGTTCGTTCGTTCGTTCGTTCGTTCGTTCGTTCGTTCGTTCGTTCGTTCGTTCGTTCGTTCGTTCGTTCGTTCGTTCGTTCGTTCGTTCGTTCGTTCGTTCGTTCGTTCGTTCGTTCGTTCGTTCGTTCGTTCGTTCGTTCGTTCGTTCGTTCGTTCGTTCGTTCGTTCGTTCGTTCATTCATTCATTCATTCATTTATTTATTTATTTATTTATTTAATGATTTAATTAATTATTTATTTATTTAACTGTTGGTTTGTTTATTTAAATAATATGATATTAAAAGTCATTGACTTCTTTGCTAAAGTATAATTGAACATATAAATTAGATTTGTTTTGGTAGAATAGCAATTTTAATTGAGTTAAAATGAGAGTGTGTTCATCTGCTAAATTTAAAACTATTAGTTTTTTTTCTTTTTGTCGGTTTAATTATGAAAATAATGTTTATTTACTTTTTTAATTTGAAGAAAAGAAAAAATGTTGTGGTCGGTTGATGTAGTTGCTCAAGCTGTTGCTGGTGTTGATGTTGGGGGGTGACAATGTTGTAGTTGTTGGTGACGATGTGATGATGTTGGTGAAGATGTTGATGTGGATGGTGATGATGTTGTTGTGGCTGGTGATGTTGTTGTTGTTGTTGTTGGTGATGATGATGTTGTTGTGGTTTTCGGTGATGATGTTGTTGTTGTTCTTGGGGATGATGTTGTTGGTGATGATGTTGTTGTGGTTAATGGTGACGTTGTTGTTTTCGTTGCTGATGATGATGTTGTTGGTAAATATTTCTTCTTTTCTTGTTCGTCACTGTTGATCATTTCCGCCCGCATCGGCTGGTCTGTGCGTCCCGATTTGTCACTTGTCCTCGTTCATTGACTTGTTCCATTCGTACGCAGGTGACACGCGATGGTCCAGTTGATCCTCACGTCTCTCCGAGTTATGCACGGCTTTCCTTATTAATGCATTCTGGCGCATTCTGTCTGCATGTGTGTGTATGTGATCCCCTATGGACGGGCACTCAGGGATGAGCCCCCCTTCTTAATACAATTCTAGATGCGCCCATGCAGTCTGCATGTGTGTATGAGCAGTAAGTAGTAAGTAGTAGTTTATGCGAATGTGTGTGTGCGCTGGTTCACGTGCGTGAGAGTTTGTTCACGTTTTTTTGCCAGTGATTGAGGTTTTCGTTTATCATGACGAGCCTTTATTCTGTACCACGGAATTGTGGTAGTGGTTGTGATGGTGGTGGTAGTGGTGTTGTTGATGATGATGATGTTTGTTTATGGGTGGAATGTTTTGTTTATCATGATGAGCCTTTATTCTGTACCACGTAATCGGGTTGTTTTATTTTAGCTCATGCTCGCACGCGTAAAAGAAATGGGAGTTGGGCGAGCCAAAAGACGGAGTAACTTCAAAGGTAGAGTGCGAGGTGCGAGAGAGCCGCACCTTCTTCGGCTTACAAGTTCGTCGCACTGCCAGCGGCG
>OZ022241.1:2257495-2274995 GCA_963978895.1 Erpobdella octoculata | reverse complement strand
ATTATTATTATTATTATTATTATTATTATTATTATTATTATTATTATTATAACTTAGATAAAGTTACAAAATGGCATTCGGCGAAAGACGTAGTTCTGAACGCGTAAAGTAATATGAAAAGCGGTTTTTGATCTAAAACTGTTAAAAATTAATATTAAAACAGATTTTCAAAAAAAAAAAAGTTTAAACGCCAATAAAATTTGAATTTAAAGACTTTTACGATTTTGGCGCGATTTCACATTTTTCGAATAATAAGAAGAAATAAATACTTTTAAAAGCTGGAACTTCTAGTAACTCCTTAAAAATACTTATTATTAACTATTATTCATAATTCGTTTCTTATTACTCTATTAATTTTTGAGCTTCGAAAAAAAAATCACTTAGATCGTCTAAGTAATGTACTCAACCTGAAGCTCGAAGTCAATTTCACTTCAGACGTAACATGCCTTAGGTTTTGTTGCTTCGTATTTTGTTAATAATTTTTTAACCGATTAAGATTTTTCAACGAAATTTTGTAGGCAATAAATATTGCTATGTTTCTACATAATTCCAAATTTTCAATTTTGTAGCTCAACGTTTAATGTCCAAATAACAATACTTCATAGATGTTAGGTCCACAATAGCTTCATTTTATTGGTTTTTCTCAAATAACTTTTCAACCCCTTGAAAAAAATTAACCAAAATTTTACATGTCAAATGTCTAACTAAGATTTAAAAATTGTGTTAAAATTGAAGTTTGTAGCTGTACGTTTACAATTAATTTAGAAGTATTTAGTTAATGCTTGAAATTTAAGCAATTTCGTGGCTCGGTTTTTTGGAAATAATTTTTCAACCAAGCGAAATTTTTTAACCAAATTTTTTCAAATTTTGAAGAAGATAAATTTTAATGATAATCTGCATTTTTAGTTTTCTAACTCAACGTTTAGCTGTTTCATTCATAAAAACGTTTAATTCAAAATTCGTTAATAGTTTTTAACCAATTGATGTTTTAAAACCAAACTCATTATTTGCAAAATATTTACGTTTCTAAATAATTATCAAAAATTCAAATTTTGTAGTTAGAGGTTTAATGTCAAATTTGAGCAACAGTATTTTGTATTTTTTTTTGCTAAATCTATTCGTTTTTTGCATATAATTTTTAAATCAAATGATATTTTTCAACCAAACTTGGGGAAATTAAAACCAACATATTGTTTAGTAGATATCAGAAATTAAATTTTTTTAGCTAATCGTATACTTGTTTATGTAATATAAAAACATTTTATTTATTTTTAATAACTCTTTAATCAATTAGACTATTTTAACTAAACGTGATATTTTAAAAATTTAAACAGTTTAAAAAAGTTATCCTAGTTTTAATGTTTTAGTTAAGCGTCAATGTTAAATTTAAACTACAGTATTACACTAGCTAAACTTTAAATGGTGAAAATATAAGTATTATTTTACAAATATTTGAGATTATAGGTAGTTCTGTCGATCAGCGTTTAGCAAATTCCAAAATTGACATGATTATTGTGGCGATTTCTGTTACATCGTAGAACTAGCGTGCATCCCAGCACGCCCAGTGCTGATAAAGTTACCAGTGAGCGCGCACTTGCACGCGCTCACATAAAAATGTGCTGAAACACTATGTAACGAAGCGAACACCAGCGCACATCACATAAAAAGTTCTGAAGGATGGATGGTAGCGGGAAATTTCAGAGCTAAACGATGCACGCATACAGGGTGAAACGCGCCAAAACTTTTAAAGGAATGCCACAAATATTACAAACATAATTGGGCCATTATATCGTGCTATGGGCTTTAAATACAACGTCTCATGCAATACTGTATGTCGCATGTTGACGACGACTATATCCGAAATTCAGACGAAGCGAAGATATGTGGTAGCCCGTCATATGGGGTATTCAGGCGCGGTCCCACCATTGGGGATGCTGGGGATGCGTCTCCCCCACCAGACTAAGAGCTCAATTTTTTCAATGAATAAATAAAGTTAAACGTATTACTAAACAACCCCCCGTCAAACACCGAATATCTATCCAACCTAGATAGTTATAAAATGCGAAGAAATCTGTGGGCATCAGAATAGCGCAATTAATATCTCATTACTATACCTAAGTAAGATATGCATGACCAACCGAAAGCGATTATGTCCTGCCAACCAACAGCTTATAAATTCGGTTTTCTATTCTTCGTTGTTTGCTGGCGCTAATCGTTAAAAATTTTTAATACAAAATTGAGTGTGTGCGAGTTTAAAACACTAGTTTTTCCATTACCTATATTAATCAAAAAGGGAAAATACCCACTGTTTTCTGTGAAGTCTAGAGGTGGTATAGTACTTAATTTTATAATTCTTAAATCAGTTTTTGTTTTACTAATTCAATTGCACAAACTCTAATTATTGTGTAAAAGATGTCAAGCAAAAATCAGCAACTTCATTAAGATTACGTCATTCTTTAAATCGGCACCCACTGAGCATTGAGAATGCGAAAGTTCTAGCCAAACCTCTAACTCTGAACAACAAGATTGTCATTTATCTACTCGTTTTTTCAAATTCTCGACGAACAAAAATACATTTGAGTCAAACTTGACCAACAAAACTCTCAAATTTTCGTTTCAAACCATTCAAACCTAACACTATTTGAATATTGCATTTGCGTTTACTGAGGTTGAAGGAAAGTGCATGTTCGTCATTCTATAGACATTAAACAAGTTAAAATTAGATTACAGACATCTTTTTAATAAGTTTTTTGATTAGGAGATGCTGATGAACTGCGCGCCTTTGCGAAATAATTGTTTTTTTCATAAGGGCACGATATAAATGTTATTTTGTATTGTATTTTTACGAAGATTGAATAGGAACATACACATTTCTTATGCTCAAAAACGCCATTTTCTTACAACACACTCATTACTTGATGATAACGTTAAAATCTATAAAAAAAGAAATATATATAATATAAGACTCCCAATCAACAATGACTTAATCATTCCCTCCTCCAGAAGATCCTGGGACCATGCCTGGGGGCTTTCGACACAAACCGCTGAAGTGCATTATGCAGTTCATTCTAAAAGTACAAGTTCAGCTCTCATGGAAAAGAGCGTCAATAATGTTTATAAACACATAGACACATCTCATACCATAGACTCCTAGATATACTCCTAGGTATATTTAGGAGTCTATGCTCATACAGACATAGAGTCAAATAGTTCATTTCATGTACACATGCCATCTTATACAGACATACAGTCAGCTTGTACATTTCATGCACACATGCCATCTGATACAGACATAGATGTCAACTAGTTTAATTAATACACACATACAATCAACTAGTTCATTTCATACATACATACACGCTTTTACTTCAAACAACGAACCACCGTCACCTGAAAAACAACTCTAAAGGCCCCCAAGAGTTTACTGGGATTTAAATCAAGCATACACCATCAGAGAAATATATTCGGAATACATTAATTTCCATAAAATTCCTACTCTAAATCAACTTCGTGATGTATTAGATACAAATAAATAAAGTTTTACAGATTTATGTAACAAAAAGCATATTGATAGAAAAAATATTGCAGATATAAATAAATTAGAATACGCAATCAAAGCTAAAGTGGTAAGATTTATTGAAAAACAGTAAAAATAAAAATAAAGATTTTATGAGCCTGCATAGTTAAATATACTCTTACAGCTGGAGAAGACTAGTAAAACAATAGGAAAAAGACAACCTCCAAACAAAACAGACAAATCAAAATGAATCAAATTTGTATTTATTTCAACTGCTAAAAGCAAAAAAACAAAAAAAAATCATCTAAAAAAAAATGAAAAAATAAACAAAAGAATGTATAAATTTCTTATCTATTGCTGCTAAATTATTAAAAAAAATGAGCTATATCATGAGCTACTACTATTTATTCTTTTGGAAGAAATGACATAAATAGCAAGAACAATGAGCAAAAGTGTCAAAATATTAATATAGTATCCATAGAAACCTGTTGACAAATTTTGACATCGAATACAAGACCAAAACATAGAATCAATTGAAATGCAAACACTTCAGAGCATGTAATGTTATTTAAACAGTACAACCCAAATAAAAAATGTTTAGAAATTTATTGAAGTTGCAATTTTGTGTTGTTCCAGTTAAATAAGAGGCACTTGATTTCAAGTTGAACAGTTCATACTTCTGATGGCAAAACTTCAAAGATATATTTAATTAAAAGTTTGACAACACTTCTTAGCTCCTCTGTTATTATTTCCATACTGTATAAAGTACCTGGGAATAAATTTGTTAAATGAAATAAAATAAAATTCCTTATTATAATTATTAATATCTACCTAGTATGAATGTTTTCATATGTTTATTATAACTGGTTTTCTAAATTACTTGTTTCAAATATACTATGAAACAATGTGTAACTGTAACTGAAAAACATGTTATGGAGTCTGTAGAACTAACAGCAATTACCAGGAAATAATGCTAATATTTTCACTTGAATAGATAGAATCATTTTTTAAGTGACAAATAAATGGTTTAAAAAAGAATTCTAACAAAGAAAGGTTTTTTATTTTTATTGCTACTTTGAAAATATATCAATCTGAGTTAGTTAATCAAATCCAGCATGCTAAACTAGTAACACTATTAGAGAATTACTCTATTCTATAATTATTAGTATAAGAAATGGCAGACAGTAATAGATATAAATTTATAAATTGCTATAAGTAAAATATAATAATATAATATATACTAACAAAAAGTCGTCTCTCAATCCATCTGCCAAGACTCGGATTGAAAAACTGGTGTAAATTAACCAAAAAGCAGAATATTTGAATAATTATAGCTTTTAATACTAACAACATGAGTGCTTTATCAAACCGATTAACTAAACTTTTAATTATTGTTACTATTACTATTGTGACCACTGGAAAATTCCCCGCTTGTGCTGTAACGTTATAGCGGCAAATATCTAAAATTTTTCAACTAAAATGTTATATTAAAATTCCTTCCTAAGTCAATAGTTAACAGATTTTTTGCTATCAATTTTATATGAACTTTATTTTAAAAGGTAAAATCAAAAGAACTCTTTGAATTTTGCGCGCAATAACACGACTTGGCCTGGCAAGCCACTTGTTGGCGTTTAATACCATTCGTTCGGCGCTTGATGCCATTTTTCTTTTCTCTAATGCCACAGCGGCATCGGAGGCGGCGCTTAATGCCATTTTTTGGCGTTTAATACCCAATCTAAGTTATTATTATTATTATTATTATTATTATTATTATTATTATTATTATTATTACGAAAAAAAGAGAGATACTGAAGTTGTCGACTGCATTTGCAAATGAAGCATTTGTTTTTTTTTTATTTTGTCGCAATTCTCGATGAATAAATGTGAGAAGATATAAAAGATACAAAAAAGTGATGAATTGAATGCTCGTTCAAGCGGTCGGATGACACAGAACAGCCTACCGCAGGGTCACGGAACAATACAGAAAGGGAGAGAAAACGACAATGAAGGGCTTGGAATGGGGGAAATTTTTGAAAGCACAGATATTCAACGACACGGAGACAGATATATTAGAAAACACACACACACACATATATATATATAATATATATATATATATATATATATATATATATATATATATATATATATATATATATATATATATAATAAGGTAGATAGAGAGACAGATAAAAAGATGAAAAATAAAAATAAAATAGAGGCAAAGAGAGAGAGATAGTGAAAATTAGAGAGAAAGATGAAAAGAACGATAGAGAGATAAATAGAAAGAAAGACAGAGAGAGAAAAATGATGTGAAGAGTTAAAGGAAGAAACAACGGGAAATGCAAAAGAGGCGCCATTATAGAAGAATTTAGAATCCCGCGACTTTCATTGTCTGCTATTAACTTCGAGGGAGAGAGAAAGAGGGAGGGAGAGGTGCTCGTGACTGTGGCGGCCATTTAACGGGAGATTAAAAATGCCCGCCAGAACAAAAGGATATCTGTCGCTCTGTGATGGTCCGTTGTTTATATTGCTCTTAAATGGAGACCCATAAAATGAAGAATAGGCTGGTAGAGAGAGAGAGAGAGAGAGAGAGAGAGAGAGAGAGAGAGAGAGAGAGAGAGAGAGAGAGAGAGAGAGAGAGAGAGAGAGAGAGAAGGAAAGAGACAGACGAAAAAGAGTAGGTTGTGACAGATATATATATATATATATATATATATATATATATATATATATATATATATATATATATATATATATATATATATATATATATATATATATATATATATATATATATATATATATATATATTATATATATGTGTGTGTGTGTGTGTGGTTGGGTGTGTGCGTGTGTATAAACTTGACGGGGGTTGGGCGCTTAATTGTCTTAGAGGTTATTATCACTTTTGTTCTCATGATATACCGTTATTTTTCTTTTATTGTGGCTATTATATTTTTATTATTAAATTTATTGTTTGTTTGAAAAAAAAAGTTTTTATTTCTCTGTCTTAATTCTTTTATTCCAATCTTTCACTATCTCTATCTCTATCTCTCTCTCTCTGTTGTTTCTCTCTACTTTTCTCTCTTTCTTACTTTATTCTTTCTTTTGCCTTCTCTGTCTATCATGAATAGCTCTCCACTACGAAACAAAATTTCAAACTTATTATAAATATTTTCTTTTATCTGATATTACTAAACATATCACATTTTATATTTCCTTTTTTCTTCTACAACGAAAATGCCCTTCTAACTAGCAATTTGTCCTAACAGCTACAATACAACAGCTACAATACAAATAACATCCCCTACTACATAAACACCATCCCCAGCAAACACGTATGCCAACGACACGCGACCACATCAACAATCCCACCACGTAATAAAAACGTTATTTCTTTGAACGTTAACAGTAATAATAATAATAATAATAATAATAATAATAATAATAATAATAATAATAATAATAATAATAATAATAATAATAATAATAATAATAATAATAATAATAATAATAATAATAATAATAATAATAATAATAATAATAATAATAATAATAATAATAATAATAATAATAATAATAATAATAATAATAATAATAATAATAATAATAATAATAATAATAATAATAATAATAATAATAATAATAACAATAATAATAATAATAATAATAATAATAATAATAATAATAATAATAATAATAATAATAATAATAATAATAATAATAATAACAATAACAATAACAATAACAATAACAATAACAATAACAATAACAATAACAATAACAATAACAATAACAATAACAATAACAATAACAATAACAACAATAATAATAATAATAATAATAATAATAACAATAACAATAACAATAACAATAACAATAACAATAACAATAGCAATAACAATAACAACATCGACAACAACGACAACAACGACAACAACGACAACAACGACAACAACGACAACAACAACAACAACAACAACAATAACAATAATAATAATAATAATAATAATAATAATAATAATAATAACATTAATAAAAAATAACACTAGAATAGTAATATATAAACAATTTATATTATTTGATACAAATGTTTATAAATATTTTCTTTTATCTGATATTACTTGTAAATAACGTTATTTGTCGTATAGCTAATTAGGTAGTTTTTAGTTCTCTAAGAAAACTTACGTGCTGATATGGAAATTGTAGTAGTAGTAGTAGTGGTGGTAGCTGTGGTGGTGGTGGTGGTGGTAGTAGTAGTAGTAGTAGTAGTAGTAGTAGTAGTAGTAGTAGTAGTAGTAGTAGTAGTAGTAGTAGTAGTAGTAGTAGTAGTAGTAGTAGTAGTAGTAGTAGTAGCGGTAGCGGTAGCGGTAGCGGTAGCGGTAGCGGTAGCGGTAGCGGTAGCGGTAGCGGTAGCGGTAGCGGTAGCGGTAGCGGTAGCGGTAGCGGTAGCGGTAGCAGTAGCAGTAGTAGTAGTAGTAGTAGTAGTAGTAGTAGTAGTAGTAGTTGTTGTTGTATTTCAGTTTGTTTTTGTTTTAACTAATCAATTTTGCATGGACGTCTTAAACCGAAGGATTGGAACAAATTATTTAACAATGTTTAAAGCATTAATCTGCATATAAACACAGCTTTTTTTCAATAACGTTTTTATGTCCCCCTCTTCTGTCGTTTATACCCTTTTTTTGACTTCTTTGCCCCCGTCGTCAAAACTGTCTTGAACCGCCACTGCAAATATATATGGTCAGAATAAAATTGTCGTTAAAAACAGCTTTTATTCTAAACAGTCTAAGAAAGAAAACAAAATACTGATGGAGACACATTCGACTATAATGATCGCGGGAACTTACGGGGGGGGGGTGTCTGGAGGTTTCTTAGGTATAAAATCCTCGGCCAATTTCTTCCACCTACCGGCTGATGAAGGAAGTTGAGACGAGAGTGACGTGTAATTTGGCTTACGACTGCCCTGGGAAATTATTCTGGCTTTGATTACTTGAAGAAACCATAAATGAAAAAAAATATATATGATGCCACCGGCTGTATATAATAATAGAAAGAAAAAATGAAATTGAGAGAAAGAGAGTAAGAGAGAAAGAGAGTTTATATAGTGAGAAAGTTGAAAATAATGACCTCAATACAAAACTTTTTTCATTGAAATAATTTTTACCAGAATGGTTGGACGGATGGACGAATGAAGGAAGGGACAGGCAAATGGACGGACGGATGGACGGAAAGACAGACGGACGGACGGATAGACGGACGGATGGACGGAAAGAGAGACGGACGGATGGACCGATGGAGGAATGGAAAGATGGAAAGGAAAAAAATCTGCAAATGCATGACTATTAAACTTTTTTTTCACATAAGCACAAATACCTCAAGGGGAAATCTTTCCAAAATGTCCCCAGTTGGGCAATAACTTCTCGGAGGAAAAATTTCCTTCCAAGATACCGATGGGAGTATATTTTAGAAAGGGGTCGAAAAAGAAAAATATTTCCGGAAGGAGTAAAATTAATATCTTTTGCCCTTCTCAACCTAAACTGCTACTTCCGGTTCCTTTGTTTATTTTCACTCGAAGCAAGATGGCCGACATTACTCTCCCCTCACCACCGACTATTTCTCTCTCTATTATCCTGTTTCTATTAATTCCTAAGCTGTTATTATTTTATTTTGTAACTTCTTTTTTGATGCTTATTCAGAAATAAAGATTCTTTAAATTGTGAAAATATTTAACCATTGTAAATATTTTTTCAATTTTTATTCCCTTTCACTTTGTCTCTGTTTTTACTCTATTTTTTCCTCTTTTTATCATCTCCTGTTTCCTTCCCTTTTTCCCTCCTACTTTTTGTTTCCTTTAATATCCCCCTCTCTCACTCCAGTCAGCTGAATGCAAAGAAAATTAATTCCTTCCGGCGTACCACGTGACGTAAACATCTTGTTATGACGTCACTCGTCAGATGCTCGATAAGCGATTTAGTCTCTTTGGGCATAATATTTTTCCGGGCGATATTTACTGCGGAAGAGTTTGTTTGTTTATATATGAATATAAATCTATCTATATAGAATCGATCGTTTTCAAAAGTTCCGCAATTTCGTTTAGTTTACACGCATTTAATTTCTCCCAGTGTTCATTGAACATGGAAATAATACAGCGACATATTTAGCTAATAATAATATTTATTATTCTATTATATTTTAAGTTATAAATTTAATAAAATTAATGACAAAAACAAAAACAAAACAGATTTTTTTTGCAAATCGAGCAAACAAGAACTGAGGTGAAGTTAATATAAAGAATTAAAAAAGTAAATAGATAATTTTAAGAAAAGCTTTTTCTAAAAAAATTGTTTTTTTTTCTTGGTAAATAATGCGTTGTCATATATTTTAATTCATGCCGTAAGTTTTCGACCTCTTATTTCAGTAGTCGGGAAGCTGGTTAAAAATTGGATACACAACAGACTTGTGAAGCTAATTATTATATTATATTAATTATATTATATTATATTATATTATATTATATTATATTATATTATATTATATTATATTATATTATATTATATTATATTATATTATATTATATTATATTATATTATATTATATTATATTATATTATATTATATTATATTATATTATATTATATTATATTATATTATATTATATTATATTATATTATATTATATTATATTATATTATATTATATTATATTATATTATATTATATTATATTATATTATATTATATTATATTATATTATATTATATTATATTATATTATATTATATTATATTATATTATATTATATTATATTATATTATATTATATTATATTATATTATATTATATTATATTATATTATATTATATTATATTATATTATATTATATTATATTATATTATATTATATTATATTATATTATATTATATTATATTATATTATATTATATTATATTATATTATATTATATTATATTATATTATATTATATTATATTATATTATATTATATTATATTATATTATATTATATTATATTATATTATATTATATTATATTATATTATATTATATTATATTATATTATATTATATTATATTATATTATATTATATTATATTATATTATATTATATTATATTATATTATATTATATTATATTATATTATATTATATTATATTATATTATATTATATTATATTATATTATATTATATTATATTATATTATATTATATTATATTATATTATATTATATTATATTATATTATATTATATTATATTATATTATATTATATTATATTATATTATATTATATTATATTATATTATATTATATTATATTATATTATATTATATTATATTATATTATATTATATTATATTATATTATATTATATTATATTATATTATATTATATTATATTATATTATATTATATTATATTATATTATATTATATTATATTATATTATATTATATTATATTATATTATATTATATTATATTATATTATATTATATTATATTATATTATATTATATTATATTATATTATATTATATTATATTATATTATATTATATTATATTATATTATATTATATTATATTATATTATATTATATTATATTATATTATATTACTAGCGGGGTTACCCGGCGTTGCCCGGGGTTTTTAGAGGTTTTTCTAATGTTTGTCTCTCTCGCTCCCGTTCCCTTCTCCACTTTCCCGTTTTCGTAGCGTTCCCGGTCGCATTTCCGCTCTCGGTCGTTTTCCAGCTCCCGGTCGCTTTCCCGCTCAGAAGTTCTGTTATCGATTTTCTCTCTTGCTCGCGTTTCCTTCCAAGCTTGCTCTCCCGATTCCAGTCGCTTTCCGCGTTCCCGGTCGCTTTCCGCGTTCCCGGTCGCTTTCCGCGTTCCCGGTCGCTTTCCCGTTCCCGGTCGCTTTCCCGTTCCCGGTCGCTTTCCCGTTCTCGGTCGCTTTCCCGTTCCCGGTCGCTTTCCCGTTCCCGGTCGCTTTCCCGTTTCCGGTCGCTTTCCCGTTCCCGCTCACGCTTGCTCTCCCGTTCCCGGTCATGCTTGCTCTCCCATTCCCGGTCACGGTAGCTCTCCCGTTCCCGTTTCCGTTCCCGCTCATTTTCTCTTTTACATTCTTTCATAACTTCTGTTAGCCTATAAAACGCAAAATAGATTTGCTAAGACTATATATATATATATATGAATGTTTGTGGGTTAGTTTGTCTATTATAGAAACGGGAAAGCACCCGGAACGGACAGCGAGCGGGAACAGAAAAGCAAGCGTGAGCGGGAATGGGAGAGCAAACGTGAGCGGGAACGGGGCAGCGACCGGGACGGGAAAACGACCGGGAGCGGGAAAGCGACCGGGAGCGGGAAAGCGACCGGGAGCGGGAAAGCGACCGGGAGCGGGAAAGCGACCGGGAGCGGGAAAGCGACCGGCAGTGGGAAAACGACCGAAAACGGAAAAGCTAACAGGAGTGGGAAAGCAGGTGGGAAAGGAAACGGGAGAGAAAGAGACAAACATTAGAAAAACCTCAAAAAACCTGGGCAACGCCGGGTATCTCCGCTAGTACATACATAAACACACACACAGACACACATACATGCACATACACATACATACATACACACATACATACGCACATACATATATATATATAGTTCCCGCTCGCTCACCCGCTCCGCTCCGCTCATTTTGTGACGGATTTCAAAAATTTTTTTTTTAGTTTTGATTTTCATTGACTCTCAAGGTTGTGTGAAAATTTCATTACGATCGGATGAATGGTGTAGCAATGCATAAAGGACATTAACATAAATACAAACATTCATTTTTATATATATAGATATTATTAGCAGTCCAATACGGATGGAACGACAGAGAGCCTTGCATAATTAAAAAGTGCTGTACTATACAAATAATTATTCATACTCAGACAGCACGAGCAGCGCGTAACTCATTTCCTCATTTACTCTTGAGGTTTTCGGCTGTTCTCCTTGGAACTTAATCATTCGATTCTTGTCAGCTGTATTTTAAATTTAACCCTTATTCTCTGTTACGGTTTAATTTGATTATTTTTTTTTAAGAAACCATCTGATAGTGTCGACCAGTAAATTTCCAGCGAGCTAAAAAAAATTAGCATTAAAATAAACGCGAGCCAGCTGAACAAGCACTTCGACGTGTCTGCTTTTCAGGCTGTCAGTTCACCCGTTTCTCGACCAAAAGAATTGTCCTAGCCCAAAACCTTCTTAAAAATTATTAACCTTAGAACTTTCATGTTTTTTAGTTTAGCTACGTAGATAAGCTACGGTGTTTCTTCTATTTTCCAGGAATTTTACACAAGGTTTTCTTGATTCAGTAGTCATCCAGGAATCGTCCAACTTGCATGGTCTTATTTTTAATATGCCAAATTTATATGTTAATCTTAAAATCTAACTTAAAAATTTTAATAATTTTTCAACCATAATAATGCTAAAACTGTTAATGGTGATATGTAGGTGCTACAAAATCAAACATAAATAGATATATATATATAAACATATTTATATTAAATTAAGTTTTTAAGAAGACGCCAATAAAGAGTTCCCAGTAATGATGTCTCAATTTCTTATCTGCTTTCTCATAAATCAAAACAGAAAATCAATAACTGATTGATTAGAGAAAATTCATCTGGATTTTCAATCAATGGTCCTCCATCATAACATGTATATATATACAGAGTCAGTCTATGAATGTTAAATGGCAAGTCGCAGTTATGAAGCATTTCAGTGTCGTCTGTGTAATTTTTCCAGTACGATTACAACGAATGTAACACTAGTGCATTCATAAGTATCTGTAATTATATCACATGTACGAATGTGGCTTATTCATGTTTACCTGTAATTTATCGACACGCATCTGTAATTCATCTGTTTGCACGTGTAAGTGTAGCAAACTTTCATACGTCGTTAGTACCGATATAACTTCCAATGAGTTTAGCAAAAACTAAAGTTAGTGTTATGAAATATCCTTCAGAAAAGACGTTGGTTCTTTATTTAAAATTTTTTCTTTATAATCTGCAAAAAATAATTAGCTTTTAGTTTTCCAATGAAAAAAAGAAACTTGAGCAGATTTTCTTTCTCTTGTTGTTTTTTAAATTTAAGTTTCATTTAAATTTCTTGTCTAAATCTTATTTTTTTAAGTTCGTTTTATCTATTTTTTTCTTTTTTTGTATTTTTGCTTCCTTTTTCCGTTTCTATATTATCTCTCTCCCATTTTATATCACTCTTTCATTTCTCTCTCTCTCTCTTTCTCTCTATCTCTCTCTTTCTCTCTCTCTCTCTCTCTCTCTCTCTCTCTCTCTCTTTCTCTTTCTCTCTTTATCTCTCTCTCTTCCTCAATCTCTCTTTTTCTTTCTATATCATTCTCTCTCTTCTTTTATTCTCTTTCTCTGTTCTTTTTTCTCTCTTTCCCCCTTTCCCTCTTTTTATCCTTTTTTATTTTTTTCTCTCTTTTCCTCTTTTCCTCTTTTTATCCTTTTTTCTTTTTTCTCTCTTTTCCTCTTTTCCTTTTTCCCTCTTTCCCCCTCTCCGTCTCTACATTCTCTCCAGCGGCTTGAGAAGATGAACTCAGCTTGACCGATTGTGCGTAAATAATTTACGCGGATATGCTTTTTAGAGGAATTATTCGTTCATTTACATCATCATCATCAATAGCACTACCATCGTCATCATCAACATCATCATCATCATCATCATCATCATCATCATCATCATCATCGTCGTCGTCGTCGTCGTCGGCAGTACTGCAATAGTATTTTTAATGAAACCTTGATCTTTAACCATTACAACAGATTTCGTGCAAACATCGTTCTTATCATCATTACATTACTATCATCGTCGTCATCATCTTCATCATCAACATCGTAATCATCATCGTCGTCGTCGTCGTTATCGGCATCATCATCATCGTCATCATCATTTTTATCGTCGTCATCATCATTATCATCATCATCATCGTCGTCATCATCATCATCGTCATCGTATTCATCATAATCATAATCATCATCATCATCATCATCGTCATCATCATCATTTTCATCCTCATCACGTCCAACATTTAAAAAATCATCACCACCACTAGCATCAACCACTGTGGATGATATTTTTCAACTCGTATCAGCTCAACGCATATGCCCGTTCACTATTTATTTCTGATGAGTTCCCCTAACCTCATAAATATAACGGAGATATAAAAGAGGGGGTAGTCAGTCAGTCGATTCTTAATCCCCCCTCCCTCCCACACCCTCTTGAGGGTCCCACTCTACTCTCTGCATCCGTTCATATTCTTGACCCTCCACCTCCCGGTAGTGCATCATAGGGATATCACCCGCAAGGATCGAGTCCCCCATCTTTATCTCTGTGCGCTTCACTTTCAATCGTAGTGCACGCTCCGATGGGCAGGCCCGAAGTTCTTCCTCTCCATATCTCTTGTTCTCTCTCCATATCTCTTGTTCTCTCTCCATATCTCTTGTTCTCTCTCTCTATATCTCTTGTGCTCTCTCCATATCTCTTGTGCTCTCTCTATATCTCTTGTGCTCTCTCTATATCTCTTGTGCTCTCTCTATATCTCTTGTGCTCTCTCTCTATATCTCTTGTGCTCCCTCTATATCTCTTGTTCTCTCTCCATATCTCTTGTGCTCTCTCTATATCTCTTGTACTCTCTCCATATCTCTTGTGCTCTCTCCATATCTCTTGTACTCTCTCCATATCTCTTGTGCTCTCTCCATATCTCTTGTACTCTCTCCATATCTCTTGTTCTCTCTCCATATCTCTTGTTCTCTCTCCATATCTCTCATGATTTTTGTCACGTGTCCACGTCGACGTCGTCGTCATCATAATCATCACTGCCCGCCGCACGTCGCCAATAGTAGCGCTACAGTCGTCAGTGTCGTCGTCATTACCATCGCCACTCGCAACACCGCCTCCATCACCATTACCATCACTCATCTTTATCATCTTCACTACCATCATCACCACTGTTATCATCATCATCATCATCATCATCATCATCGTCGTCGTCGTCGTCGTCGTCGTCACTACCATCATCATCACAACGACCATCAGCACTACTACTACTACTACTGTCATCATAGGAATCATCATCAACAATTGTAACAACAACAGAGTCACTTATTCTCTTTCCTTCAATAATTTTTAACTGCGGCGCAGTTATTTCACGGGATCATCGCAACTGATCCCAGGACAACTGATCCCAGGACTACTGATCCCAGGACTACTGATCCCAGGACAACTGATCCCAGGACAACTGATCCCGGGACAACTGATCCCACGGACAACTGATCCCACGGACAACTGATCCCATGGACAACTGATCCCATAGACAACTGATCCCATATCTGCATCATTTTATATTTCACTGTTTCTGCAATCAATAAACTGATATTAACATACATAATTTCCGATTTCTGTTTTTATGTACGAATGTATGTGTATGTATGTATGTATGTATGTATGTATGTATGTATGTATGTATGTATGTATGTATGTATGTATGTATGTATGTATGTATGTATGTATGTATGTATGTATGTATGTATGTATGTATGTATGTATGTATGTATGTATGTATGTATGTATGTATGTATGTATGTATGTATGTATGTATGTATGTATGTATGTATGTATGTATGTATGTATGTATGTATGTATGTATGTATGTATGTATGTATGTATGTATGTATGTATGTATGTATGAGTATGTTTGGATGCTGTAGTGATGGTCCTAGTCATGGACTCCTAAATAAGCCGATAAAAATTAATGTTGGAGTGTGTTCATTAATTCATTTAATTCATATCTTCGAAAAAAACAACTTCTGAAATGAGCTAAACTCTATTATTTTTAGATTGGCACGGTTCCATTTCTCATTATGAACTTCACAAAGAAAGGAGTGAAACGATGAAAAGTTATACGAACTTGTCAATTTCATTTCGACTGTGAATCGTGCCCTCGTGCGCTTATACTAAATATTATTTCTCCGTTTACTAACTGGAGTAGCCAGTATCATTATCACCACCACCGTTGTCGTATGCAGCCAGCCATCGTAAGCTGGCTACGTAAGCATCATCACCACCACCATTGTCGTCAAAAAATGAGTTAAAAATGAGTTGCTTGTGTCTATGGGATCAGTTGTCTATGGGATCAGTTATCCATGGGATCAGTTGTGCATGGGATCAGTTGTCCATGGGATCAGTTGTACTGGGATCAGTTGTCCTGGGATCAGTTGTCCTGGGATCAGTTGTACTGGGATCAGTTGTCCTGGGATCAGTTGTCCTGGGATCAGTTGTCCTGGGATCAGTTGTCCTGGGATCAGTTGTCCTGGGATCAGTAGGCACTAACAATAATAATAATAATAATAATAATAATAATAATAATAATAATAATAATAATAATAATAATAATAATAATAATAATAATAATAATAATAATAATAATAATAATAATAATAATAATAATAATAATAATAATAATAATAATAATAATAATAATAATAATAATAATAATAATAATAATAATAATAATAATAATAATAATAATAATAATAATAATAATAATAATAATAATAATAATAATAATAATAATAATAATAATAATAATAATAATAATAATAATAATAATAATAATAATAACAATAATAATAATAATAATAATAATAATAATAATAATAATAATAATAATGATAATTTCCTGTGTCTGTATGTATGTATGTATGTTAACAATTTCGCATAACGCGGCGGCCGTGGTGGTCAGCAGTCAGCAGTTGCTAAAATTAGTGCGCGCAGGCGTGTAATAAAAGTTAATACGCAATTGTCAATAAGCTGGTTAAATTTTACTTGCAAGATTTGCGTACAGAGAAAGCCACACACACACATACACACAAACACACACACAAACAGAGATTACAACCTAAATAAAAGTTTGTAATAAATTAGAT
>OZ022241.1:2114995-2252495 GCA_963978895.1 Erpobdella octoculata | reverse complement strand
CCTTTCAAGTGTAGGATAAGTTTAGATCTCTCTCTGCGTGGCACACTTATCTCATGTGTGGAATTTCTTCATCAACGTGTAACCTTTTTAGGCATTTTTTAAAATGTGATTTTGTAGTATAATGTAAAGGTAAAAGTAAAGGCCATGACACTCAGGGCGCCGCTACATGAATTACACACTTCAGCAGCACCGGGAACGCTCGTACATACGGGAGTATACTGGCTACCAATGGGATAACAGTTTTATCCACCACCCCGCACGTGTATCTGAAATCTGGATGTTCCGAACCCTATTACCCCCAGTCGTGAAACTGGTACTCATTTATCGACCAGTTAAGGATGAAAGGTTGAGAGTTAACCAGAGTAAATGTGAGTTAGTTTCTTGCTCAAGGAAACTACGTGCCCGGACATGGGATCGAAGCCGGGTACTCCGGATATCCAGGCTGGTGTCTAAGCCACTAGACCAACACGTCCCAAGCCTGGATAAAGGAAAAGAGGCAGTTGAGGATCAAATTTTGATCCACGACAGGAAGTACTTATGTGCTTCCTACATACAGCCATTTTCGTTTTAAAACACCTGGTGTAAAGGACTATAAACTATTACTTCAACTTTCATTTGTGACATTGTTTCCGTGGGTGACATTCATTTGTTGCGTAATTATTTTCAATGCTTTCAATGTTTGTTTTCAGTTTCTTCTACGTGTGACTTTTGTAAACTCGGTGGTGACATATAAAAACAATGTTTTTACTGTACATCGGGGTACTCAAGATTGTAGAGAATCTCTCGAGTTTAGCTGCATAGAGATTCAAAAGGCAGCACCAGCTTTATTTGAGGTTAATTTCGGTAGATGTAGTTAGTATGTAGTTAGTTTCGTATTAACACTCAATTTACAATCCTTTTTTGCTGACGTTTCAGTTATGTTCCACGAACTTCACAAATTTAATTCAACAGAGACAACATTGTAGTTATCGATTCACGCTCTCTCTCTCTCTCTCTCTCTCTCTCTCTCTCTCTCTCTCTCTCTCTCTCTCTCTCTCTCTCTCTCTCTCTCTCTCTCTCTCTCTCTCTCTCTCTCTCTCTCTCTCTCTCTCTCTCTCTCTCTCTCTCTCTCTCTCTCTCTCTCTCTCTCTCTCTCTCTACATTTGGTTTTTATATTTGTGTTTAATTTATTTATTAAATTCTGAAAATTTTAAAAAATAGAAATTTTAATAACACATTGAGCTGGTTTATGACTCTCGTAAAGAAAAAAGGGAAAATGCATTACTGGAAAAATTGATTCTAACTGCAACACAGCTTTTATAGTGTTTATTAAACAAATCAAAATATAATTTTTGTGAATAAACGCAACATTTTTAAGAAATGAAAATTTAAAAAAAAATAACCATTCATTAAAATTAAATTCAGGAATTTCTTAAAACTTTACTAAACCGAACGTTTACTGCAAATATACGCAGCAGAATTTTTTTTCAATGAGAAATTTATAAATATGCGAATAATTATTTAAATGTACAAATTAATTCGTTTTTAAATTATAAATAAAAAACCAATTATATAAACATAATAATAATTGTTATAGATAGAAAGAAACAAGTAATTCTTTAATAAAAAAATGTTAAAAGTATTTCATCATAGCAATTATTGGCAAAAATAAGACGTATGTCTTATATGTATGTATGTATGTATGTATGTATGTATGTATGTATGTATGTATGTATGTATGTATGTATGTATGTATGTATGTATGTATGTATGTATGTATGTATGTATGTATGTATGTATGTATGTATGTATGTATGTATGTATGTATGTATGTATGTATGTATGTATGTATGTATGTATGTATGTATGTATGTATGTATGTATGTATGTATGTATGTATGTATGTATGTATGTATGTATGTATGTATGTATGTATGTATGTATGTATGTATGTATGTATGTATGTATGTATGTATGTATGTATGTATGTATGTATGTATGTATGTATGTGTGTACTACACTGTACACTGTACACATATGTATATTTATATATATAATATAATATATATATAACGTGTGTACATCACACAAATCCCTGCACTTTCCTACACATCTTCTCACATCCCTACACATCCTGCACATCCCTGCAACTCGTGCAATAACGAAACTTTCCCCTGCAAAACGAAATCCATTTCTGGCGGTTAATTTGCCACATCAAGACAAATGCGATGTTCATTTATTTATTTACTCGTGGGCTGCTCGAAAAAATGTGTAGATCTACTTTACTAGTCCTAATCAATAAATATTCTTCAATCAAGTGTTTTCAATGAATAAAAAATTTTCTATCGAGTAAAATCAATTCAAAAATCATTTTTCAATCAAATATAATCAATCTAAAATCATTTTTCAATCAAATGTTATAAATTAACCAAAAAACATATTTTATTGAAATTTCTTAGCATTCGATAATTTTTTTTTATTTCTTTTAAGTTCCAAAAATAGCTTCATTAAACGCAGTTTCATTTTGTAAAATAAAACTCCTTTTTTATGGGGTTAATTAACTGAAGTTCAACGAAAAAAAATTAGTTTCAATCAATTTCCTAAATCTACTCCATTTAACTTTCCGTACACTACACACTCATACACACGCGTTCAAACCACATACAGTGACCGCTCATACACAGGTACATACACACACACACATACATACATACATACATACATACATACATACAGACATATCGACACATACATGCAAGCGCACAGACAGTTCTTTAAACGCAGCAGCAAATATGACCACTTAGCTAAGGCGATTTGCAATTTAAGCTGTCCCCTGTCGCTCGCTTAAAGAATCTTTAAAATAAAATAAAATAAAATAAAATAAAAAAATCTCAATTTTGTTTTCTTCTTATTTTGCCCGTCGGCAATTCAACCCACCGCGATTTTTTTCGGGTATTTAAAAGTAAACAAGCCGCTAAACGAGGCTGGCGATCGATGGATTAGGCGTGCAGCAGGAAATTGTGCGTTAAAAATCCGAGACGGTCTTTCTCCACAATGGTGGATAGGGGGTGGGGGGCTGGAGTGTGGCAACTTGGAGTGGAGTGGGTGGAGAATGAGAAACTTGGGGTCAACGGTGTTGGTGGTTGTGCGGGTGGTGAAATATAAGCTGCGCGTGTTAGTTTAATTCAGGTTGTTTATATGAGGTTGTATCGTTATGTTGTGTGTGTGTTTGTGTGTCCTTATGTCGCTTTTGCCGTGTCGTCATGTCGTGTGGAAGGAATCACGTGAAGATGGTGTCGGATTAATCATCTTTATGTTAAATTTTGTCGTTATGGACTGAAATAATAGAAAAAAAACGTTTTAAAACAAGAAATAAAAACGAAACAGATAAAATTATTGTTTTATGCATTTCAGCACGATCGTTTTTTTAACCTTACCAGAAAATAAATTCCGAAAAAAAATATTTGAAAAATAATAAACAAAATAAAAGATTAGCTGTAAGAAGATGTCATCACAACTTCGGATCCGATCTTCAAGAAATGCTGACAAAACTAATTAGTCAACTCACATTAAACAAACAGTAGAACGCTTAAGAAACACATTGAGAGGCGTTAAATGGTGCGCTACTTTAGACACGTGCTTATTTAGACTTTTTGGATGTAGTTAGTTATTTACCGTATTTATATATATATATATATATATATATATATATATATATATATATATATATATATATATATATATATATATATATATATATTATAATTTGTTATTTATTTATGTACAATTAGTATTAGTATTGTTATTATAATTACTTAAACTATGTTTTTATTATTATGTGAATAACAATATTAATTATGTTGACATAATGGTTATTAATATTTTTTAATTATCAACTTTAACAATAATATATTCATTTCGTATGTTTTTTTTATTTTAGAATAAAACAAAAAATAAAATCCTGAAGATGTATTTTCAAAATAGTCGTTGAATTGAAAAGAAAACCTGATGGACTGTGACAAAAACAGATTATTCTTATTTTAAAAGATAATTTTCAAGAAATTCAAAATCCGGAAAAAATATCGGTTTTACCATTTTTTTTCTATTCTATTATAACTTGCATCTGGAGGATTTTCAAAGTTCTTTTTTGCTTACTTCACCATCATCGTAAACAATCATTATCATCATCATCGTCATCATTATCATCATCATCCCTGCTGCAATCAGCATCACAACTATCTTCGGCCATCGTCAGTAATAATCATCATTAATTCATCATCAACATGGAATTAGTCGGAATGTTAAAAGCATGAAGAAAACACTTAAATTCCAGTCTCATCGCCATCAGTTTTTATTTACCACTTGCTTATTTATATCATTGTCATCATCATCATCAGCATCAGCAGCATCATCATCATCATCATCATCATCATCGGTTCCATCGTCATCGACGTCATCGGTTGGAAACTGTCCAGTAGTGTGTCACTGTCACATCCACGTCGTCGACTGCTCCCTCCGTCGCCTCACTGAACTTCCAACGGAACTGCCGCGGAGTGCCACGCTGGTGAATTTCGGCGGAAATTCTCTCATCATCCTCGCTTCCGGCTCCCTCGGCGCGTTCCGGAACATCGTCAACCTGGATTTGAAACGGAACGAGTTGGAGTTATTGGCTGATGGGATCTTCGAAGCCTGTCCTTCACTTAGGGTTTCTGTTTACTTGTTTTCAATTTTTTTAATCAAATTATAAAACTAAATAGCTATGTTAGCAAAATTAGCGTCGTCGCATAGTTTAGCTGTTAGATTATGCAAATAAATATTCGAGATGTTCTAAAGTTATGCAGCTGAGTCTGAGTGAAATAATTGTTTTGTTTGTTCTTGTTCTTGTTCTATCTTCATTTAGTGAGTTATATGAATTGATTAAGCTGCACTGGTTATGTCCAGAAAGTTTCAAATTAGTCCCGACGTTATGCAACTGATAAAAAATTACTTATTTAATGGATTTTAAAGTTATTGTTTTCTTTAATCAGATAAAATTAAATCGTGGTTAAATAAACAAATAATTTTATCTAAAAAAATTGCTTAAATTTTTTTTCTTTTGCGTCTTGTCGAAAATTCATTTATATTTGATGTTCTCGAATTGAAAACGAAAGAGAAACTTCGAAGGAAAAACAGCTCAGGTGTGATGAAAGTTTCATTTAAAACAGCACGCAAAACCCGTGCGCGTCCAACTCCGTTCAGCATAAGGTCAAGGTTGATTATGACGTTAGAATTTAAATAATAAATTTTCTTCTTCATTCGTCTTTGGTTTAGTTGAATATTAATTCATGTTTGTATTACACTAGTTTTCTTTTTTCTTCCTATATGTCTGACTCTCTCTCTCTCTCTCTCTCTATCTCTCTCTCTCTCTCTCTCTCTCTCTCTCTCTCTATCTCTCTCTCTCTCTCTCTCTCTCTCTCTCTATCTATCTTTTTTTTTCTTCGTTTCTTTTCCTCTCTCTTTCCCTCCCTATCTTTCTCTCTACCCACCCCCTCCCCCCGTCCTCCAATCACTGAATGGCCCTCAATAACCCTGTAACGAGACAGATCATTAGAGCCAGTAAAAATTCTGATCAATTGCTGAAACGCTTAAAAATGTTGAAGTTTTCAGCTCCTATGAAGTTCCTGTTGTTCATTATTTTGTTTATTTATTTCATTATTTATTTTACATTTAATTGCAATTTCGAGTATCTATTAATAATAAAAAAAAATAATAATAAACGACGGCATTCAATAATTATTCACTTTCCATTGTTTTCATAGGTGGAGAAGGCGCATAAGTTATCGTTTTATTATCTGAGATTAATTTGTATGCATATTTAAATATGTAAATAAACCAGGGTTATATATGCTTTAAATTCATTAGGGGGATGCTATAGAAAATACAGGAATTCCTGATGCAGGGTGTTGTGGAGAATTCAGAAATTCCTAATTGGGGGTGCTGTAGAGAATCCAGGAATTCCTAATGGGGGATGCTGTGGACGATCCAGAAATTCCTGATTGGGGGTGCTATGGAGAATCCAGGAATTCATTATGGGGGGATGCATAGACGTCATTTGAACAAAACCCTGAAGGGGGAGGCAAAATTTTTCAACACTTTCTCTTTGTAGTGCTAATTTTTTTCTCCCAAAAAAGCTGATGACTTGGTGTGGGGGTTAGTTGTAGGTACCTACGTTTTTCAAATTTTTGCTTCCAGGAATGATCATTTTTTAAAAACCGGGTATTCAGCTCAAAAAATATTTTTATTGATAATCAAGTGGGGGTTGCATCTCCCCATTTCCCCACTAGATCCGTCACTGAATAGATGAGCCATTTTAGAATATAAAAAAACTGTGCTAAATATAAATAGCTTCGTTATTTTATAAAATACTAGCAGAGCTACCCGGAGTTGGCCAGGTTTTTTGTTTACTTTTTCTCTCGCGGGTTATAAAATAAAAAACTGATTTTTTTTTAAGTTGTTTAAAACTTTTTCCTCAATGAAGGATACCTCCATGCCAAATTTTGTTCAAATTCCTCCAGCGATTCTGTAGTGAATCTCGAACACATACACACATTAAATGGGTCAGAATAGCTATGCGACAAATTCAAATAATATATACTAAATAAAATATCAACAAGTCGCTTATAACGTTGCTGATAATTAACTAAAAATAATTAATAATCACTAACTAATTGAATTATGAGTAATCGTTTTTTTTCTAATAAACAACTTGCAGGTGCTCGATTTAAGTCAAAACAGCATGACTCAGATCAACGAGTTTACTTTCAAGGGCATCGAAGGGCTGACCAACTTGAACCTCTCGCACAACCTACTTCACAGGGTCGACGGGGCGTTCAGCGGACTTGCCGAACTCTTAAAACTCGACCTGACCCAGAACCGTTTGACCTCACTGACGCAGTTCACCCTGAGGGACTTGGCCAACCTTAAAGATCTCTACCTGGCGCGAAATCAGATATCGTACATTGATAAGAAAACTTTCAGGATGAACGAAAAACTCGTGTCACTGGTAAGTTCAAAGTTCGTCACTTTACGGTCGAGGTAGTTATGATAACTATTTTTGTTCAAGTTCTTCGTGTACGTGTTCTCGTTGTTGTACACACGTTGACAATGTACGCGTGTTAAAACTTAAAACCATAATTACTAATAATAATTAATAATAATGCATCTTCCTCGTTTGTGAGCAATGTAAATTTAATTTTAAAGAATATATATATATGTTTGATTTATTAATTAATTAATTTAATTTAAATATATATATATATATATATATATATATATATTAGTTTGATTTATTTAATGATTTATTCTCAATTACTCTTTTACATGTAGGAACAACTCAACCGTATATATATATAAACGCTCTCAGCTACCGTTGCGCGTAAAATGAACTTTTGCAATATGCAAATTAAATGCTAATTACTTGAGAAATAACTGTATGTGCACAAAAACTGTTTTGCTGAGAAAAAAAATTTATAATTCTGTATCACAAATTTTAAACAGTTTCTTTTTAATTATTATTTTAAAACAATGAGAAAACAAAAATACGTGAAATAATAATATGATTATAATAATAATAATAATTTAATAATAATAATAATAATAATAATAATAATAATAATAATAATAATAATAATAATAATAATAATAATAATAATAATAATAATAATAATAATAATAATAATAATAATAATAATAATAATAATAATAATAATAATAATAATAATAATAATAATAATAATAATAATAATAATAATAATAATAATAATAATAATAATAATAATAATAACAATAACAATAGCAGTATCAATAACAATAACAATAACAATGACAATGACAATGACAATGACAATGACAATGACAATGACAATGACAATGACAATGACAATGACAATGACAATGACAATGACAATGACAATGACAATGACAATGACAATAACAATAACAATAACAATAACAATAATAATAATAATAATAATAATAATAATAATAATAATAATAATAATAATAATAATAATAATAATCGAAACCACCCTAATTGATGCCATACGTTCAGGTAGGCTAGTTTATTTCCTAGCCCTGTGGCCCCCTGTTTTTAAGCAGTTTCAAAAATATTGTAAATTTTTAACCACCCTTTCCTTTAATCGTGGGCGGGTTGTTTGTATCTAGTCTTGCATAATTTTTTGTCGTTTCATCATGTAGGTCTGTCTCTAGAGACGAATTAATAAGTCAGTACATTTTAATAAAACCATAAACTTCAAAGTCTGAACATTGCAAGGTCGCTCAAACTTTGCTCATCAAGAATTCTGCTTCACATCCGGCCAGGATTTGTCTCCTGCGTTCAATCGTTTCAACCATCTTTCAACCGCCAGTGCTGTAGCCGACGGCGAAATTCGAACCACCGGCCATCAAATCTGGCTACTGGCGCCAGTCCGTAACGCTAACGCGGCTCTAAATAAATACGCCGTACACTGAAAGCGACGATAATTTTTGTTTTTATTATAACATTATTCGTCTTGTAAAACGTTGCCTTCTGCCCGTCAAGCTGAGTAGTCACGTGCTGTTTTATTGTGTCACGTGATTGTGTCAACGGATATAAATAGCATCGTAAAGCTGAATTTCACTCAGGCACCGAGCCAGTGGAAAAAGGGTTCAAATGACGTATGCGTGGGGGAGAGAAAAGAGATAGGAGAAGAGAGAGAGAAAGAGAAACAGAGAGAGAAGGAACAGAAAGACAGGGAAAAGAAGGGAGGGTGAGAGGAACAGAGAGAGAGAGAGATATATAAAGAGAGGGAGGGGAAGGAGAGGGAAAATTGGGAGGAGAAAAAACGAGGAATAGAGTGAGAGGAAGAAAAAGAGGAGAAAAGAGAGGTAGAGAGCAAAAAAGAGAAGGGAAAGAGAGAGTAAACCCGAAGCTTTTCCAGCCACGTGACCTTACGATCTTCAAATGAAAGTTCATTTAGTCATAGAAGACGGTTTTAATGCAAAGTGATTGTTGCTGTAACGGTGATGGCGTTGGTGATTTGAATCCTCGTCATTGTAGCATCGTCGGTGGTGTTGATGACAATTACGGTGATGGTGACGATGATGATGGTGGTGGTGGTGACGATGAAAATGAAAATGAAAATGGAAATGACAATGACAATGACGACAATGACAATGACGATGACGATGACGATGACGAAGATATTGACAATGACTATGAAAATGAACAAGACGATGACGATGACGATGACGATGGTAAAGATGACAATGACAATGTCGATGACGACGACGATGATAATGATGATTGGGATTGTGATTGTGATGATGAAGACAATGCTAGCTTCTGTGTTTTGTTAAAATAGGCATAAATTATAATTACAACAATGATTAAATCTCAGTCCCTACACGACATCAAACGGATGAAACACAACAAAGCAAGCATGCACACACACGCACACAAACACATATACACACACATACACACACACACGCACGCACACGCATACACACACGGACACACACACCTCACCGACATCAAGACAAACACCAGCAAACCGTGTGAGAAGCCTTTTTAAACGTTTATGTCAACACGGCACACGGTCTCAATCCGATACAACAAAGCACGGACAGACGAGACTACTAAACGACTAAACGACTAAACGACTCCCATTGTGCTCAATCGATCTGTTTGTCTTGTTTGTCTTGTCTTGTCTAATGCATCCTCCAGTGAGCAACGTGGAATGACAAAAGGCCGAATGAGGACGGAAGAAAAAAAAAGAAGATTTGAAATCTCATCAGCGCCACATTTGCTTGTTTCTGGTGCACTCGTTTAAAAAATGGGGAGAGAGAGAGAGAGATAAAGAAAGAGACAGGAAATACTGGGGTTATTTCGGAAAAATCGAAGAAAGCAAGAGATAACAAGACAAACATACCTATAGCGATGCGATTTCAAGTAGTGAATAGGGCTGCGCGTACCCGCGGTTTTACCCGTAACCGACCCGTATCAGCGGGTATGGGTCTGATAGGGTAGGTCCCGAACGGGTCCGGGTTAGGCGTCAACGGGTACTGGTTTGCTCGTATAATTTCTAATTTCTTCTTTCAGGAAATTAGATCCAAACGATCATTATAATTAGGTAGTTTTTTTTTATGTGACCATGTTGTGCCGTTACTGTTCAGCCTCATTCGGGTAGGTAGTGATGATGCACTGGTACAGTAAAACTTCTCTTATGCGACTTCTCCATTGACACTTAAAATCGGTCTCATAAGTGGGAATGTCGCATAAAAGGAAAAAAACCGCATTTTCTTCAGAAATACATATCAAAACAGCAAAGAGTAATCAGCAGTTTATTTTTTAAAGTCAACTAACAGTCATTTAAAAAAAAGTTTGTGATGCATTTCTGGTAGTGATGTAATTTATGGTAGTGATGTAATTTATGGTAGCGATGTAATTTATGGTAGCGATGTAATTTATGGTAGCGATGTAATTTATGGTAGCGATGTAATTTATGGTAGCGATGTAATTTATGGTAGTGATGTAATTTATGGTAGTGATGTAATTTATGGTAGTGATGTAATTTATGGTAGTGATGTTATTTATGGTAGTGATGTAATTTATGGTAGTGATGTGATTTATGGTAGTGATTAGGGTTGTTACAGTTTTGAAAAAAGATTCAGTTTCAGTTTCAGTTAAAGTAACTGAAACTTTACAAAGATTCAGTTTCAGTTTCAGTAAACTGAATCTTTAAAGATTCAGTTTCAGTTTCAGTTACAGTTAGATTCAGTTTTTTTTTTCAATTTTTTTAGGTAAACTACCAAGAAGAAATTTACTATAAAAAACATTTTGCAACACAGACATGTTTAAAAAATGTATTTAGCCTAAAAATTCCTTCTTGAATTTATAAAAGACTTCAGCTTCCAGCTTGTCGTCACCCAAATTATGCCAACATCTGCTAAGAGCAAAGCCTGTATGGGGTTGCGTAATTGTTCTACAAGTCAGAAGAGCTCTTCTTATTTTATTGATGTTTCGATCAAAATAATGGCAAGTTATTCCCATCCTTACCGATGAATAACATGGCCGAGACCATCTGTTGTGATTGACACATACTTCGCTGAATTCAATGATAATTCAACAGATCTTTTTAATTCTTTTACTAATTCGGACACTTTTGTGGATATATCGTGTTTGTTCGGCAAGGTTAGTAAACGACCTTCCGACACAACTGCAAACATATTTTTAATAGAAGGTTCTTCGATCAAAAGAAATGGCGAACTGTTTGCAGCAAATGCTGAGGCGATAGCATGGGCAGCCTTATTATAGGCATTGGAGCCTTTTTTAATGTCATTTTTGCGTTCTTTAACAACAAAACAGTTTTCAATTGTTGCCTGGTTTTTCAAATATGAAAAGGGTCGTTTAATAGACTTACTTTGTGTTTTTGATATCATAGCTATTTTTTTCCTCTAAATACTCTGCGTATTCTGTTTCATGCTTCCTCAAGTGAGACTCTAAATTTTTGACATTTTTACCTTTCAAAATTACAGAACAAATATTGCACTTAATATCGGCTCTAACTCCTGTAAACATTTTATGTACCGGGTTAGTATAGGCCTTGTTTTGTTGAATCTAGCTTTTTTCGTTGGAGGTCCTAAAGCAGATTCCGACTCATTTTGTTGAATAAATGATACTTCTTCCTCGGTAGATTCGTCCATAACAATGTTACTACTAACACAAGTACATATCTTCCATTCTGGTAATTCTAAAAACTTGAAAATCTTCGAAAAACAACGCAAGCAACAGAACACTAACACGAAACAAAAAGAAAGAACTATTCCTAACTTCGACCGAGTTATCGTCCGTGCCATAGAATCAAAACATTTAACCGCAAACATAAAAATAATATAATAAAATGATAAAAAATATTCATTCTAAAAGATTCAGTTATATTCAGTTTTCTCAATACATTCAGTTTCAGTTACAGTTTTTAAAAAAGATTCAGTTTCAGTTTCAGTTGAAGTTACTGAATCTAAAAAGATTCAGTTAACTGAATGTTTCAGTTTTAGATTCAGTAACTGTAACAACCCTAGTAGTGATGTAATTTATGGTATTGATGTGATTTATGGTATTGATGTAATTTATGGTAGTGATGTAATTTATGGTAGTGGTGTAATTTATGGTAGTGATGTAATTTCTGATTGTGATGTAATTTATGGTAGTGATGTAATTTATGGTAGTGGTGTAATTTATGGTAGTGATGTAATTTATGGTAGCGATGTAATTTATGGTAGTGATGTGATTTATGGTAGTGATGTAATTTATGGTAGTGATGTAATTTATGGTAGTGATGTGATTTCTGGTAGTGATGTGATATTCATGTCTCGGCGTGACTACGGCCTCTTTAAACTTTGTCTGCAATTGACAAAGCAAACACATGTTTAACTCTCTGATTAATAAAATTTAAATTCTTTTTCTTTTTTCAATTTCGTTTTTCCACATACGCTGAAAAATCTCTAAAAAATTATTATTTGATTAATTTATAAATAAACATGTGACGGAAATAAGGTGTGGAATTGGAGTGTAACTGAAGTGTGCAAAACAAGTGTTAAAACAACAAGAGTGGAATAAAAAAATTTAAATAAGGGAAAAAAGAGAGAGAGACAGACAGAAGGGAGAGAGAAAGAGAGAGAGAGAGAGAGAGAGAGAGAGTGAGTGAGTGAGTGCGAGAAAAGAGAGAGAGACAGTGAGCAGATGCGAACCAGCAGGTTTTTGTTTTCCATTCTCGTTTAGATTTTATTCGACCGAAAAATATTTTCATTTCAGATAATCTAAAAAAAAACAGGAGATACTGGATAATTTTTCAAAGTGGCTCAATTCACACACAACAACAACAAAACAAAAGAAAACGCGCCAAAACAAAGAACAAAAAGTTATTAACGCGCCTGAAAATTCTTTGTCGCATTCACCGAGGCGCGTCCCCGTCTGTCCATGACAACTGTTGCCAAGGAAGGAGTCGTCCGTGTGACGTCACATTTCAAAATCCCGGCCGGCACGATCGGTGGACGAAAATTAAGCTCCGTGGCACGTGGGGGTTCATAAATCGTCCCCCCTCCCTGATCTCCGGCACGTGATCACGAGATGTGAGGAAAAGATAGAGAGGTGGAGAGGGAGAAGGAGAAGGAGAAGGAGAAGGAGAAGGAGAAGGAGAAGGAGAAGGAGAAGGAGAAGGAGAAGGAGAAGGAGAAGGAGAAGGAGAAGGAGAAGGAGAAGGAGAAGGAGAAGGAGAAGGAGAAGGAGAAGGAGAAGGAGAAGGAGAAGGAGAAGGAGAAGGAGAAGGAGAAGGAGAAGGAGAAGGAGAAGGAGAAGGAGAAGGAGAAGGAGAAGGAGAAGGAGAAGGAGAAGGAGAAGGAGAAGGAGAAGGAGAAGGAGAAGGAGAAAGAGAAGGAAAAGGAGGAGGAGGAGGAGGAGAAGGAGAAGGAGAAGGAGAAGGAAAAGGAGGAGGAGGAGGAGGAGGAGGAGGAGGAGGAGGAGGAGAAGGAGAAGGAGAAGGAGAAGGAGAAGGAGAAGGAGAAGGAGAAGGAGAAGGAGAAGGAGAAGGAGAAGGAGAAGGAGAAGGAGAAGGAGAAGGAGAAGGAGAAGGAGAAGGAGAAGGAGAAGGAGAAGGAGAAGGAGAAGGAGAAGGAGAAGGAGAAGGAGAAGGAGAAGGAGAAGGAGAAGGAGAAGGAGAAGGAGAAGGAGAAGGAGAAGGAGAAGGAGAAGGAGGAGGAGGAGGAGGAGGAGGAGGAGGAGGAGGAGGAGGAGGAGGAGGAGAGAGAGAGACAGAGATAGAGAAAGAGAGGAGGGTAACGAAAGATGATACGGCGATCAAGAAAGAGATAGATATATAAAACACACAATCTGCCGATATAAAACATTGTGATTTGTGGAGCTTGAATTACGAATAAACTGGGATTTAATTAATGCATCCTTTCCTGAAGACCAGCTCTCAGAAACACAACTCGCCACCTAGCGGAGATAACTTTTCTGGTTAACTTCTCAACTCGTCTGAAAAGCGCTAGTTGTTGTTCCACTACTACAGACATTCGAAAACTGTTCAGTAAACTTTTGTTATAACTTGAAATGAACTAAAATTAATTACTGCTTAAAATCACAAATATATTATTATCTACTTGAATACAGTGAAACACGAATAAACAAGCCGTTTTTGCATAAATTATTAAAGATATTTCTGATTTGTCAGTCTTTAAAGTTAATGCTTATCGAAGCACGCAGAGATAAAAAAAAGTCAGTTTTGAGAGATGAGTGGAAGGTAGGTGAGTGGATTATGTGGTTGTGTGTGTAGGTGTGGTTGTATGTGTAGGTGTGGTTGTATGTGTAGGTGTGTGGTTGTATGTGATGTGTGGTTGTATGTGTAGGTGTGGTTGTATGTGTAGGTGTGGTTGTATTTGTATGTGTGGTTGTATCTGTAGGTGTGGCTGTATGTGTAGGTGTGGTTGTATGTGTAGGTGTGGTTGTATGTGTAGGTGTGGTTGTATGTGTATGTGTGTGGTTGTATGTGTAGGTGTGGTTGTATGTGTAGGTGTGGTTGTATTTGTAGGTGTGGTTGTATCTGTAGGTGTGGTTGTATGTGTAGTTATGGTTGTATGTGTAGGTGTGGTTGTATGTGTATGTGTGCTTTGTGAGTGTGATGCAAGAAAAGATTGGGCAGGTATTTCGATTTAACCATGGACGCATATATAATATAACAGATGTCCACGGTTTTACTCAAGCAGACGTTGTTGTAAATTTAAATTTTTTATGTTAGAAGATCAAAAAGCTCATAAATTTCGTCCCCCGCAATATGGCGAGTTCAAAACCAACACCCCCCCCCCCAACCACCCTTCTCGGACAATACGGGCACTGAAGTTGTTTTCCATTAAATATGGCATCTCATCTGAATAAATTAGCTTGGTTTGAAAAATTTATTTTCCGCCCGGGGTAGAAATAATGTTTCTTTGCTTTATTCTTTTTAAATAAAAAAAAACATTTATTCCGTTAAAATTTAATTCGCTTTCGATATATTTTCTCAAACATGAGTACGGATTTGTTTTAAGCCAGTCTACAAAATAAAATTTTTTAAAAAATCAGCTTATCTCAAATCTGATCCAATCATACATTTTTGCTAAACACTCTTTTTATTCCTACTCTAGTCTCTTTCTCTGGAACTCTCTTCCGACATCTCTTGACTAAATCTACTTCTCTCACTGTTTTCCGTCGTGGACTTTAAACATATCTGTTTAATCAGTTCATGTCCGAGCGCTATTGAACGCCACGTAAATAGCGCTATATAAATACAATTGATTGATTGATTGATAACTATATACTCTCTAACGTTAGGATCTGAAGGGCAACCCCCTAGCCGATGAGGTTCGATTCCAGTTCTACTCTACCTCTTTAACCCTGGTGGATCTGTCAGAATGCCAACTCACAAAGTTGCCCAAGGGTCTGCCGGTGTCCATTCGATACTTGAAACTTCGACAGAATTCCATCTCGCATCTGACTCGTACTTCGTTCAAGGACTGCTCGTTTGTCAACACTCTGGTCCTTGACCACAATAACATCAGTGGCAAGTTGCAATTGTATTTCCTAGCTGGTTATTTTTGTAACTTTTAACGAATGTTTTCAAAGCTTTATTTGTTTTGTTTTAAAAATTGTAATTATATTTTTTTAAATTATTTGAACCAACATTTTTAAATGCTAATTAAAGGACCTGAGAGTCAATTTTAATTATAATTACTTTAATTATTTGTTATAATTAATTAAATCAAATTTTCCTGTAAATTAATCGGAAATCATATTGAGGAAAGAATCTGATTAAAATCGCACTCTAATGATGCTGATGAATGATTATCTCATCTTTGCAGAAATCGAACCCGGCACCTTTGAGCTCATGACTCACTTGAAACAGCTGTGGCTGAACGAGAACAATCTACACCAAGTTCCCAGCAAACTACCTCAAAATCTACAGAGGTTACTTATGAGATCAAATAAAGTTGCCATTCTCTCGGCGTCACAATTTTCAGCCCCTAGATTACAATCTCTCTACCTATCCGACAACAAACTCTCTCACGTCAAGGATTTTGCCGTAGGACCAGGAACTCTGCTGCCCAGACTGAAACTACTTGATTTGAGCAATAACGAATTGACCAAACTGGAATCGTTCGTCTTTTCCCGATCAAAACTGAACACTCGGATAGTCACAAGTCTTCCCGAGAGTTCGAACAGCACCTTGGAAGATGTCATACTAGATCGTAATCCTCTGAGAGTATTGAAACAAAACTGCTTCTCGGGTCTCTATCCAGCCATTCGAAACCTGTCGCTGTCCTATATAAGCAGTAACGTCAAGGTCGAAGCCCCCTATCAGCTGGGTAGAGACCTGAGCAGTTTGAATTATCTCAACTTAAGAAACAGTCCTCATCTGGCTGCGTACTTGACTAAAGAACACAGCTTCTTATCTAGCTTAAAGAACCTTTACAAGCTAGACTTACGAGACGCAGAACTGGACTATCTGAATCCACAGTTGGTTTTCTTTCTTCCCTCCCTGTTCATTCTCAAACTTTCAAGTTCCAACTGGAATTGCAACGCAAGCCTACTCTGGCTGAAAACCTGGCATGAAGTTTTGGCGAGAGTTCAAAAGATAGCTGCCACCAACTGGACGCAAAGCTCTCTCAAAGACAACTTCTGCACTTCTCCGTCTCTCTTGAAAGGCAGGAGCTTGCTGTCTCTGTCCCTCGAGGAGGATTTCTACGCCACGAGCAATCATTCAGCGGAAAACGCCGTGTCGATGAAACGGGAATTCGAGCTGAATTTTAAGAAACTGTTCAAAGATGGCGCCGCCAGGAACCTCTACGCGTCAATGGACGATGCCAACTACGAGAGACAGAAAGAACTCGTCAGAGGCGACACCGACCCTGCAGATGACTTCAACGAGGATGACAGTAACAGATCTGACGACAGCGAAAGAAAGATCGAACTGCCGCAGTCGGAAGATGACAGAAGAAAGTCGGCACAGAAAATCGATTCCGATGAAAAGATCAAATCAGCTCAACTGACTGCAAAAAACACAGGTTTCGATTATACTATACTTACTTTGAATTAGATTTAAAAGTTTTAAACACTTTTATTTAATACAAAATTTAAAAGTTTTAAACACTTTTATTTAATACAAAATTTAAAAGTTTTAAACACTTTTATTTAATACAAAATTTAAAAGTTTTAAACACTTTTATTTAATACAAAATTTAAAAGTTTTAAACACTTTTTTGTAATAAAACATTTTTTTATAAGAAAAAGATTCCAGCTATTTACCGACAAGATTAGAAGCTTCCAAACCACAAATCAGCAGCGCTTACGGTGCCGAAAACGCCGGTCCTGTGGGAGACAAGAAACTGCCCCATAAGAACAACAAGCAGTCTAACAGGCACGTCGATACAGCTCGAACCCCACACACAGCCTACATTTCTCAGCATTCAAACCCCCAAGTTCACGTCCAGTTAGTACACCCGCTAGAACACGCGCCAACTCAGCTCGCTGTAAACTCGACGCAGCTCGCCGTCGTTGTCGACTACGACGCTCTGAATGGCGGCAGTGATCAGAGTGTTTTCTTCTTCACTATTCTGGTTGTGTTCACCGTTGTCGTATTGATGGTGGTTTTCATAGTTCTTCTACCGCTCCTCGTATTTTTCGGTTTGAGGAGATTGAGAAGGGCCAATCCGAAGGGTGGTTCAAAATCTGTCGTTGTCCGAGAAGATTTGGAGGATCGTAGCTGTGGAACGCTTCAGCAGCAGCAGCAGCAGCAGCAGCAACATCATCAACAAAAGTACTACAACATGACCAATAACAATGAAAACACCGATTTGTATTCCAGCGGCGACTACACGTCGGCCAGTCAACTGGAAATGCAGCGCTCTCTCGTCAGGGTCAACGACTACGGAGGCACCAACACTCTCATCTACACGGCGAAAACTTTTCCCAAGTCGCTGCAACCAGCCGAATCGAATACCTCAACTCTGAAAAGCAATAATAACAACAACCCACTTGATTCCTTCGTCAAACCGTTTGCGTCGCTGGCGAATCGCAAGGTCGGCAGAGAGCGGTCTCATCAATCGAACGGTGTCGTCAAGAATTCCAGTTTCAAAGGGATTTCGGCGGCTGACGACGGCAATTACGGCAAGAGTCCTAGAAAATGTCTTGTCGATGCAGCAAATGCTGATGCTGTGCTGACTGATAAAACCAAAGATGACGATGCTCACCAACTCGGAGATCATCAACAGGAGATTGTCGGGCTGAACGGAGTTAGATCTGAAGGTCCTTTTAAGGTCTACAGATGGAATGATTTCTGACGAATCGTGTTTTCTTCTTTTTTCAGAGAATGTTCATTTCCATATTATTATCAATAATAATATTATTTCAAATACAAACAAATTTGTTCAGTTAAATTTATCAAATTATATCTGAGACTATACCTATAGTATAGGTAGGTATATGTTACTAACGGTTTCGAAATTTAAATATTTTTTCAAACGGCGTTTTCGATAATTATGTTGTAGTTTAATTCACACGTACACTTGACAATAAAAAAATGCGTCAAAATAATGTTTTTCCAAACATCTCATCCGTCTCATCTGACTCTTGTCGACAATTTTACTGTCGTGCATGTTATATGACAACTAGTTCCTGAAGAATAACAAACGAGAAAAGTTACCAATAATAGAAGATGTGCCCAATTTGATTTCATGATTTTAAAGAACTTATTTTTCTAAAACGCGTCATTGGGAAAATGTGTATTTTTGTTTAAATGTCTATAACAGGTTGTGTTCTGTTCTATTAAATGTAGAAATGAAAACTTGAAGTTTTGTGACTTACTCTCGGTATGAGACTCAGAAAATGATATTTTCGTTTGGTCAAATTTAATAGAAATAACCCGACACAAACTATAAACAGTAATAAACACGTTAAATCAAGTCTCATCACCTCCAAATCGCACGTTACAGTTATCAAGGTAGGAGTAGGTCAAACGGGTGTAAGAGCTCTGAGATACCAACAAATTCCATAAATGCAGCCATTCATTTGTGCGAGGTCGATATACGGACGGAGCAAAAGGGAAGATGTAATTAAGAACCCCAAGTTAAGTGGAGTCAGCTTAATCAACTTTGTGTGAACATCCACGTGGTTTTTTTTAATATGCTTATCCCGTTTATTTTAATATTTATGTTAATAATTAAAACACTTTTGTTTTGTGAAAAATTACTTATAAAAATAGCATTAACGAAAAAGATTCATCTCTTTTGATTCAAATGCAACTAGCGAGTGAAAAATAAATTTTCTGAAGTTCAGAAGTGTAGATTAATACAAAAGACAAAGGTCAAGTAAAGAACCTCAAGGAAAGTATCTACCAATCTAAAGAGTTATCAAATTAAATATGAAAAAGCTAAAAAAAAATTGAAATATATATCTAGAACCAAGTAACCAAGAATGGATTGTGCCTACCTCATGTCTGCTGCAGCAAAATGATCTGGAGGTGGAATAAGGATCCGGATTCGGCCCATCTATACACGCGCCAAGGAATATACATTACACTGTGAACAGATTATTTTTTGTCATTTGGTCAGAAAACAATGGAATATAATATTTGTTTGTGAGATATTTTTTAATGTAACCGCAAATTTTTTTCTTGAGCATCGCGTTTCGTTTTCCTCTGAAGCTTTTAGACTTAAACGTTCTTTAAAATCAAAACAACGTTTAGCTGATATAAACACAGAATTTATAAAAAAAATATACTTTAAAAATATTTTATTCGTATAAATCCTCATTCATTCCATACATTTCAGATGCGAACCGAAAGCAGATATTGCAACCTTGTATTCTAATTCTGATCCCAGAGCTGATGTTGTTGTGATGGCCGACTGTGTTGTATGAGGGTGGCGCGTTAGCGTGCGATCCGAGAACATCTTTTTGCAGACGATGAATTTCAAACGCAACAAAGTCAAACAGTCGGACAACAAGTTAACCGGTTTATACGATCTTGGAGAAACGATCGGAAAAGGCCACTATGCTATAGTTAAAAAAGCGAAACATTGCATTTTCGGTGCTAAAGTCGCTGTAAAAGTTATCGACAAGACGAAACTTGACGAGGTATCGAAGTCGCATCTCTTTCAAGAAGTAACATGCATGCAATTAGTCCATCATCCCAACGTCGTCAGACTTTACGAAGTCATAGACACTCAGACCAAGCTTTTCCTCGTTCTCGAACTGGGAGACGGCGGAGACCTCTACGACTACGTCTCCAAGCACGAGAACGGACTGGACGAGACTACGGCCAGAAAGTACTTTGTACAGATTGTCGAAGCGATCAATTACTGTCATCAACTGCACATCGTCCACCGGGATCTCAAGCTGGAAAACATGGTACTTTTCGACGACCACGAAGTCGTCAAGCTGACCGATTTTGGTTTCAGCAACAAGTTCACTCCGGGAAGGATGCTCGAAACGTCTTGCGGATCACTGGCTTACTCTGCGCCGGAGATTCTGCTAGGCGATAGCTACCATGCTCCCGCTGTGGGTGTGTAAACATTTTTCTTAATAAAAATTTTTTTAGGGCTTTTCTTTTTTTCTTTTTTTTAAATTATTAAAGTGGAATTTATAAAATTAAAAATGCTAGTTATTTTACACATACGTTTCTGCACAGTTTCTTCTGGCGTCTCATTAAAAAAATAACTGACTGACAGAATTGATATATTCATAAATCACAAGATTTATTCCGATACAAATCAAGTTAATTGATTCTTAGATGTTTAAACTTACACCCCAACATTTCTCTCATACCATCTCATGTAAATCTTTAATTAATAAACAAAATTCAATATACATGTTCTGCAAATCATCTTAAAGTTTTTTATTTTATTTTATTTTCATATTTTTTCATCGTACGTCAATTTCTCGTTTCAATTTTCCTTCCACGAGTGCAGACGTTTGGAGCCTCGGGGTCATCCTCTACATGCTGGTCACGGGCAAACCCCCGTTCAACGAGGCGAACGACAGCGAGACCCTCATAAAAATCATGGACGCCCACTATGCACTTCCTTCTCACTGTTCCCCAACTTGCCAGAGGTTACATTCTTTCTTTCTGTTGTTGACTTTCTGTTCAAACTGTGGTGTCACTTTGACATCTGATACGAGTCATTTTTTGTCATGGCCATAACAGCTTTCATAGATCTTTGTTCTATTTAAGTGTTTAGGTTTAAGTAATATTTTAACCAATAATTGAAGTCAATACATAATTTATGTTGTCAACACTGGTTTTTATTCATTTTTTTTGCCGCTTGTTTTGTTGTACTTGTCGTTGGAGTTTGGGTGGTTTTTTTTTTTTTTGGAAACGAGTCAAATTTCTCTTTGGCAAGGTTGTGAATAAATGTTGAGGAATTTTTAAATAAAGAAAACAAACAAAATACAGCACTGCAGATGGTCGACGAGCTTGGCTTTTATTCCGCATCGTTCAAAATACATGAAATAAAAAAAATATATATATATAAAAAGAGCTGTTTTTTTGCTGAGTGCATGCTTCTATCATTGTTGCCGATGGCCTTGCCAACTGTTAAAAGGTCAGAGGTCAAAGGCTTGTGTGTTCAAGTGTCATTGAATGTCATATGTCTCTACCTGCTTTGGTTGCACACCTCTTCTTGTTCTTTTTGTCATCTGATTGCATTGCACTGACATTTCGACATTCACATGTGTTCACATGACATTCAAATAATCTCTCGCATTTTTCTAAAATAAATTTTTATGTTTTTCTTCTCGAGTTTGTAAGTTTTAGCTTTCTTTTCTTGTGATTGTGGGTTTGTGTCCGTGTGTCAAACAAGCTGTGTTGTACAGACGCCTGCCTGCCATTGCTGGTGACAATTATGTCAGCAATGATGATGATGATGATGATGATGATGATGATGATGATGATGATGATGATGATGGTTTGAACTGTGATAAGCATGGATAATTCCTAATAATAAAACCAGGGCAAAGCATTTCTCATTTCAGTTGTTGTCCTTCTTGCAGAGTTATTGAGCTGCTGGTTCTTATGGAGATGCAACTGTAAATAATAATCACTTGTTTGTGTGTGTGTCTGTGTGTGTGTGTGGGCAATCTATTTTTAAACATCAATTTGAGCCATGTGGACCTTAAGTTAGTTAACATTTGCAGTTGTGTTATCATTTTTATCTAGTATATTTGTTATTTTAGTTGTATATTTATACATATATATTATATATATTCTAGTTTTATTTTGGTGAATTCTTACTGCGATTGTCTTCCACAATGCATAATTTACGCCCACACAACAGAAACAACAGATACGCCCACACACACACATCCACAAGAAGTACGACAGAATGAAAGGAAACTGTTTGGCCAGAAAATTGTTTTGTTTTGTTTTTTTTTAAAGGAATATATTATGTTATTTGGAACCCCCAACTTTTTTTTTGTATGGGTTGTATATGTTTTTGCGGGTGGTGTAGTTGTTGGAATTGCATGAGAGTGAGTAGTGGTTGGTATTGTATTATATAATGCATGATTTGTTGCTGGTATTTTATGTGTAGTTGTTGGTATTTAATGTGTTTTTGTCGGTGTAGTTGTTGGTATTTAATGTGTTAATGCATATGTAGTTGCTGGTATTTTATATGTATTTGTTGGTGTAGTTGCTGGTATTTAATGTGTTTTTGTCGGTGTAGTTGTTGGTATTCAATGTGTTAATGCATGTGTAGTTGCTGGTATTGCACTGAGTAGTTAAGTTATTTTATGTTTTATTGCATAGGTCGGTATATTGTATATGGTGTTGCATGAGAAGTTGCCAGTAATGCATGTGGTATTACATGAGTAGTGGTTTGCTTCGTGTGTGTGTGTGTGTGTGTATTAAATGAGTTGTTGTTATTTATTGTATGTTGTATTTAGTAGTCGCTGTTGTTGCTGCTGATGTTGTGAATCTTGTCATCTTTTTTAATCGCCATTCTTGATTCTTGACGTAATCTCCTAATCCCTTCTCTCCAAATTTTTTTTTCTTTTTCGAAGTGCTATCTATGGAGTTGAGCGTTCATGGAAGGATTCTTTTTAACTGGAGATGTGCAGTTCTGTTTTGGTCGTGGCTGGTATCCGGGTATTATTATTAATCAGAGAAATGGAGTTGGAAAAGGTCAGCATGTAACGGGTGCATGCAAAGGGTGCTTTGTACTTGTATTGAGTGTACTTGTATTGAGTGTATTTGTACTGAGGGTACTTGTATTGAGAGTACTTGTATTGAGTATTTTGGATGCAAAGGTATGTATTTGAGGTTATTTTTTGTTCGTAGAATCTCGTTGGCCATTTAATCTAGGTTAGATATTGATAGAAATGTTTTAATTTAGTTTATTAAGCTATTTATTTAGTTGTTTATCTGTTTGTGTGTCAATTTGTGCATTCTTTTATTAATTTATTTATTATTGTTTGATTGGTTTGTTTATGAGGCCTGGAAATTATGTGAGCTAGATTATTCTGAGATAACTCTGTAAATGCAGTTAGTTTAGTGAATCTACAGTTTATGCAGCTGTATTGCTCTGAGATATCATCCATATGCAGTTATTCCTAGCCAATATATAATTTATGCAGCTTCATTACAGTCCGTCTTTTATGTTTGTTGTTTGTGCAATTCGCTATGCTTGAGTCATGTTTTGAATTATGCGGGAGGGAGCCGTATAATTGCATCGGCCTGATATATTTTTACTCCAGATTTGTTCCACTGAGCTAATCTCGGTGGTGGATCTCTCAGGCATACGAGGCTGTCTTGTGATGTTGTGCTAGGATAGGAAGTTAAAATTATAGTGGGGGGGGAGTGGTCGGCAGATTAGCAGTGATGCTTTTTAGATAAGCTCTCTATGCATTGCAAACATTAAAGCTGCTGAAAATCTAGAATTATTAAAGTCTGTATCTGACTATAAGATGTTATAAGCTCTCTCACTTTTTCTTGCTTTCTCTGTTTACCTGTCATTCTATATATCTATCTATCTATCTATCTATCTATCTATCTATCTATCTATCTATCTGTCTGTCTGTCTGTCTGTCTGTCTGTCTGTCTGTCTGTCTGCCTGTTTTTTCTACTTTTTGGCATGTTTTCACTCAATAATCATCACAAAGACACGTTGGTTGGACGATAGAATCTGTGCATGGATGTCTTTATTAAGGTCATGCATGTGTTTGATTGGAAATAGTTGGTTACATTGGTTTTGTAAGTAACTCTGAAAATAGAGATGTCTATATAGCTGGATAACTGGATACTGATATGCATTACGTTAATGATTTATAGTTGAAAAATAGATTGTTGTATTTTTGCTCACGATATGGCTGCTTATAGTGATGATACTGATGTGGCCGATGTGTGATGGTTGTCCACTTCCGACACCATGATAGTGGCAGTGCTAGACATCTCACTTGGAGTAATGTCTATGATGCCATGGGATGCGATGATGCGTCATAATTTGTTTAATGAGTCGAGTTATGATAGCCATCTTTCTCCAACCTACCTCTTCTATCTTTTCCCCTTCTTAACTCCCACTCCCCCTCTACTACCTACTTAATGATGCTTTTTGAAAAAAAAAACTGAAAAACGTGCTTTTTTGAAAAAGAAATCCGTTTGAAATATGATAGGCTGAATTTCGAGTATGTCCTAAAAGCAGAATTGATGAGGTTGCGATAACATTGACACTGGTAATGATAAGGATGGTGGTGATAGTGATGATGATGATAATGGTGACGGTGGTAATGATGACGATGCTGGTGATGTTGGTAATTATAGAAATGGAGGTTAAAATAGCAACTATTAAACGGTGTGATTGCATGTGATTATGTTGCAATATAAGGTTTGTAGAATGATGATGATGATGATGATGATGATGATGATGATGATGATGATGATGATGATGATGATAGTGATGATTGTAAAAATCTCAGCCTTCTTTGGTAATAACATCTCATTTTCTTTTTCTTTCAAATTTGCTCATCTGATTTTAACACATGTGATTTCCTCAACACATGATCATATCAGCACATTAGATTAACTCAACACATGAGATCACATCCTCAACACATGAGATCACCTCCTCAACACATGAGATCACCTCCTCAACACATGAGATCACCTCCTCAACACATGAGATCACCTCCTCAACACATGAGATCACCTCCTCAACACATGAGATCACCTCCTCAACACATGAGATCACATCCTCAACACATGTGATCACCTCAACCTGAGCTACAATGTTAATGATGACAATGTCCTGCATACATTTGATGCAACGTGACACTGGAAAGAAGCAAAGCGTATATCTAATTCCATGTAGATGAGCCACTCTTTCTCTTTAATTCGGAATAATAATTACCTGGAATAATAAAAATAACATTACAGTTGTTATTATTATTGTTATTTACTTGGTTATTTAAAGGACAGTCAGCTGATTAGATGAACAGCTGAGGTTCCTAGGTAGAGTGAGTATGTTTGGTATTTCTAGGTCAGCATTGTTCATTCTTTAGATAGCTTGAATTTTCCAATTGGCATTGATGATGATGATGATGATGATGATGATGAGGATGATGTCGATGTTGATAGTTTTCGTAGTCATAAAAGATGATAAGGGTGATTTGATTTAGAGACCAGCACAGGAACAGAATTGCCTAATCATCCGGTTGTTCCCCAATTAAATAAATTATATCTTCCTTCTGTCCCCCACTTCTTTTTTTCTTTTAACAATATTCACCAGGTATTTTACAGGCCTGAGTCAAATCACCCTACGAGATTTTGCGTACGGGTTATAAACATAATTACAATTTTAAAAGAAATGACACCACTTGTTTTATTCGTCTATTTTAAGAATTTGATCAACATCTTCTCCTCCACCATCTTCTTGGTACATGAAAAATATTGAAACATCTAGGAATATTTTATTTGCAATCCTCACGTGTGTTTACATTCTCCTCTTGTTCACCTGACCAGATCTTATAATGAGGTTTTTCAGGATCTTAATAAATATTAAAAATATATTTATTATATTGTTTTATATTATTTTATATTATATTATATATCACTAGGAAACAATCTTAAGACTATCTATATATACCAGAGATAGCCCGTCAAAAATGACGGATTTTTTTGAATATTATAATATATTATTTTGCGATTGCAATGCCACTTTTTTATCTTTAGGACTGACTGATATTGCGTAATAACTTTTATTACATGCCTGTGCGCACTAATTTTTATCAACAGCTGACTGTGTTATGCGAAATTGCTAACATACATACACACATACATACATACATACATACAGACAGACATCGGAAATTGTATATATATATATATAGATAACAAGTGAAAGTTAATTTAAAAAATTAAAATCGTGCTTTTAAAACAGTTATAAAATTTGATAGGGACATAGCTGAGTCCTAGCTGAAATTTCGTCAGGGTGGTCTCTCAACATTTGGCAGTGAACAACCGAGGTTGGAAAGACTGTAAATCAGTTTAAAATTCTTTTTTCAGGTGGTCATCACCTTAAAAAAAATATATGACATTTTTTTAAGTTGTGTTTTATTAAATATGCATATGATAATATACCCCATTTTCTCAGAAGATATACTTCACACTCTTGTTGAAAGTTAAAATTATTTTATCCTTTTTACGTACATTTATTTCTCTCGATCTGCATCTGCATTCATTGGCTTATTTATTTATTCATAAATGCCGCTTACACAATCTTTAAGCACCGACGCATGGCAGGTGCTCCGAGGATGCTTCTTGCATAAAATTTGCATACGGAAATCCAGTGGTTTCGTCTGCCAACCTCGAATTTTATCCGGGACAGGAACGCGTGGAACCGTACTGGTTGCAGCCACGGAATAAATTACTTCCCTTGTTTCAAAGGTCACAAGAGGAGGATGGTTGGGCAGACTTGCCTTTCAAACGGCCGAGATCGGAGTCGAACCTTACAACTTACGAGTGCTGTGAGTCGGGTGCTACTATTTTGTGGTCATTCTTATTTCCTGTGGTCATTGTAGGTGGCTTGCCTGTACTTGTAGTCTAGACAATCAAGAGTATATGCCTTTCTATTTATTTAATGTTAATTATTGAGTTGTAGAATATATAAAAAAAACTATTTTTAATTTCTTAACCTCAATAAATCTTGAAGAAAATTAGTAAAGGATTACCGTGCTAATTGGTGTTTTTGTTGATGATGATGATGATGATAGACTGGCTGTAATGCTTCATATGCATATTAAAATGATTTACTTCTTTATCTGCATATCATCTTTATAAAGAGTTTATGCACAAGGGCAGGAGTCAGGATGATGTGTAGAAAAGTATGCAATAAAATATATTAGTTTTAAATATCAGATCTATTAACAGTTGAAAAGTTTGTTGTGTAGAAAAATATGCAATAAAATATATTAATAGTTTTAAATATCTATTAACAGTTGAAAAGTTTGTTGTGTAGAAAAGTATGCAATAAAATATATTAGTTTTAAATATCTATTAACAGTTGAAAAGTTTGTTGCTGATGGTTGCAAAGATGCCAACCTAACCTGTCCAAATAAATAAATCTAAAATTATAAAAATTTATTGGCATAATTATTCATTCTAATTTTGTTGTTTTTGATGAATTTCATGAAACAGGTTATTCATGTGTGTATGTAATGTATGCTATAATTTTCACAATTATGTACACATATGTATGTATGTATGATGTATGTATACTATAGAACAGTCGTGTAATTATAAATGTTTATTCTTGTTTATTTCGTGACAGGTGTGACTAACGATTAAAAGTAAATAAATTATAAATAAAAACATATAAAATAAGAATTAGAGCATTTCATTCGTGTGTTAAAATGTGTCTTTGGTTGTTTTTTTTATTGAATTTCATGTATGCACGTTCTTGTGTTAAAATGTGTCTTTATTTGTAGTTCTTTTTTATTCAATGTCACGGAAGCTCGCTCTCTTGCTTCCATCGCAACTGTGGAAAATTTCTGGAGCATCTGATTTCGTTTTATTTTATTACTTCCATCGGGAAGAGAAAGATGCCATCGGGGCATAGCGGGGTAGTATGCGGGTGTGTACGGGTGTGTGGGGACGTCTGTGAGTGTAGTGCGTGCGTGCGCACCTCACTGCTCGTTGCAGGGCATCCGAGCGTTTGCTGCTTCTATTTTTATCGAAAGAAGGTGAAAAACTCCGATCATCATCGTGGTAGAGACGCAATCATCTCAAAACGTTCTAATGGTCGTAAACCTCCTTTCTATTACGCAATTTTTCCTTTCTGTTTCCATCTCTCTTTTTCTCTCTTTCTCTCTCATTCTCTCTTTTTCTATTTCCCGCCACTGCCGCCACCGGTGTTGTAAATCTGAATTTGTCGTTTGTGGCTGCCAGCTGCTTGGTTCAAATCCTGGCAGACTCTTAGGCAGTTCTGGTGAGATCCTGGTAGCTATAAACAACTCTCATTCAAGCAGTGTGAGGTTTGATAAAACTTTTAAATGAAAACGTGTTGAATTTTTTTAAATGAAATAACGACTTGTTGGAATTTTCTTATTAAATATTTTAATTATTTTAATTTTAATTTATTACTTGGAAATAAATGAAGAGGTTTTTATTCTGGATAATCTTTTATCTCTCATCTTAATGATCCAACTTTGCTTCATTTTCAGACAGCTTGCAACAAATGAGTTTTTTATAAAAAAAAAAAATTTTTTGATTAGCAATTCATCTGTGTCACATTCCTCTCGCAGGCCAACCACCACCACCTCCTTAATTGCACATCAGCAGATCCTGTCAGATCCTACTCTGTCAATTGGACGTGTCAGTTGGTGAAAGAACCTTGATGTATTGTCGTGTTATAGTTATGTGGTCTTTTCACCCATCACCGTACCAGTAAATTTTCTTGTCCACTATTCTCTCTTTTCTTTCGTTCCATCTATCTCTTTCTCTCTCTCTTTCTTTCTCCATTATTTTACCGAGACTTCGATCATTGCCTGACATCATGAATGTCAGTCTCCTGGGAAATTAAACGTATCAAAAATGGTTTGTGAGAATTGGATTGTAAAGTAGTGAGTGAGTTGTTGAGGTGACGTGTCTCCTTGTTCACCGTAACACATGCCCGCCCGGTGAGGAGTACGCCTCGGAGTAGCGATGGACGGACAGACGGAGGTGGATGGAGCCGGCTCGTGTTTGAATGTTTGGTATGTTTATTATACGAATAGATAAATACGTGTATAATACGTATGGATGTAGTAGGTGTTGGAAGACGTGTAGGCGGAATGAATGTTATGCACGTGTGTGCTTTCTTTGCACTGCGTTTGTCTGATTTTGCTCGAACAGCCCTCGGAATGCACGCGTCTTCCGTAAGACGTTTTGGTCCGCGATTATATAATCAAGCGTTCAATTTCTTTTTTGATGAGTATTTCATCCTTTAGAAATTTTTTAAAATTCTATCTAATACAGCTAGATTAGTTGTTTCAGAAAAAAAATCTTTACTTATGTCAACTTTATTGTTTCTCCATTCACATTCAAACTTTAAATTTTCTTTCAGAAATTGTTCAGTTAGCGAGAAGTAATTTTCTTTAGACGACCCAACCTGTTAAGGACACTTGATTTTGTTTCGTTGCTGCATTCAAGTTGTTTCGATTGCGTAGCGTGCTCGATGAAAAACGTAAAAAAAAAAGATCTTGTAGGCGGGCAGCGGAGATGGGCAGTGTGTGAGAGAGGTAGTGTGCCTGCTGGATGTTGTAGACGGAGAGCATTCGCTGCAGAGATTGAGCGAGATTAAAAATCGTACGCACGTGTTAGGTGGATCAGATGGGAGTTGTTGCACACGGGGGCTCGTTGCACGCCACTCTCCGATATAATTGACGTCTTCTTGACTTTCGCTCTGCTGTCGTCGGATTTTCTTGTTTCCTTCGGAGACGAATTTTTTGTTTTTATTCTCCTCTTTCATCAATTCGAGGAAATTTTTGAAATGTTTTTTTGATTGTTTTTGAGTTTTTTTTCTCTTTTCGTGTGTCTTTTAATTAATAACTGAATTATAGCAGTTGAATAAAAATAAATAAACACGCATGTTATGCTGAACCAACCAAACATTTGCAAGGATAAACATTAATTTCAATAGAATGTTTATCATTGCAAATGTTTGGTTGTTGGTTCAGCATAACATGCGTGTTTATTTATTTTTATTCAACTGCTATAATTCACTTTAATAAAATAACTGATAATTACTATTATATTATATAATAATAATAATAATAATAATAATAATAATAATAATAAGAGATTAGTTCACCGTATTCAAATGAATTTATAAATGTGTAAATCACAGACAAGCTTACAAAGAATGGTTTAGAAAAGAGAATCTGTCAAATCAAAAGAAAAAGTCTCTGATAGAAATATTCCCAGATTGAAATAGTATACAAACCAATCACCAATCGGGTCACTGACATCAAGGTCTTCTATGACCTTCAAGTCTCCAACCTTGGTGTAAAAAATAATGTGAAAAATATTTGCATAAATAGATAAGATAGTGATGGGATGATGATCTGCAAATATTCATGAGAAGTAGATATATGTGAACCGAATATAAAATTTTCGCTACGTACTTTAAAGTTAATTATACTTTATGATTAATTATAATTTGTAATTAATTATAATTCATAATTAATTATAATTAACAAATAAATAATTATACTACATAATAAATTATAAATCAGAATTAGTTGTAATTCATAATTATATTATTTGATGTCTTTTGGTGAAAGATTGCATTCTTGTTGAGAACCTGTTTGTTCTCTTTGTGTTGATTTTGTTGTTGTTATTGTGATATTTTATTCTGTTGTGTGGTTTTATTGCGTTCACTGCTCTTGCTGTCCATGCTCACTGCTGTCCATTGTTTGTTTACTCCCTCGTTCACCAGTTGGCCGTTTTTTATTGCTATCATTGTTTCATCTGCTGTGGTTTGTTTCACGAAGTGGTGCCATAATAGTGCGACCTTTAACCTTCGGTCACCACCGTGTTTTGTGTTTATTTTTTTATCGGGTTAACCACCACGACCGTGGGGATTTGCACCACCATCGTCTCAACTTCTGTCGCCACCCCCTATTCGGTCTCACCATCTCGCTCACGATTGGCAAGGAACTGATTTTGGGTAGAAGGTGTTCGTCGAATGTGGTTATCGAACTTCTCCGAGACGAGATAATCCATTTCCATGTTGTATTCCCCAGTTGTACCATCCTTGAGGAGGAGAGTGAAAAAAATGTGCAAAAAACCGAGAAATTTTTTCCATTTTCGGTTTTTTGTTCGTTTCAGTTTGATCAAGAGCATGCTGGTACGGGACCCGAAGCTTCGAATCTCCCTGGAGAGCGTGATGAAGCACCCGTGGACGAAGGGGGTCGAAGGTCTGGTTCTGTCGCCCTTCCACAAGCCGCTCGTCTCCACCGTGAAAATGTCGGAGTTGGAGAAGAATTTTGTCATGCATCACATCGTGGCCGCCAACATTGCCTCGAAAGAAGACATAATCAAGTTTGCTTCGATGTTTTTTTTTGTCTTATTTTATTTGTAATAAATTTTTCCTGATTTGAAATATGAATAATCTGCGATTGCTTGTTAAACTTTGAATTAGTTTCGCCGTCAAAAAAACGTAAGCCGTTCTAGATTTGCCGCGATAAATTTGACTCAAAGATGATCTGACTCGAACGAATCTAAATATAACCTCCCCACCCCTCCCCGCACAGGTCCCTGGAAAACGACCCGTACGACCACACCTCGGCGACCTACTTCCTGCTGGCCGAGAAATTTCTGAGGAAGAGGGCGGCGAGGATGAAGGAAGAAATGATGACGAGTTCCGAGGGAGGCGGGGGGGACATGTCGCCCGTCGTGGCTCCGACTTTCGACTCTCTCGATCAGAAGTGAGTCTTGAGATTGTTTCAAATTAGAAATTTATTCGGCGTGTTCGCTGGCTATTGTCATTCTTTTGCTTCTATCAAGATGATAGAGGTGACAGGATTGAAAGGAAGTGCTTACAGGGTATAAAACTCGCTGGAAATGCACGAGGCTGAAAGAGGGTGTCGGTGTTCAACTTAGACTAGTGGAAGAACCTTAAGCTTGGTGATAATAAGGAGCATTTAAAAAATAAATAAATGATGATGATGATGTTAACTTTTAGGAAAAAGTGGAGTTAGATTAAAAGTAAAGGAACACTTTTTGTGAGGCTTGTTTATTGGGAAGACGTTTATTACTACATACATACATACATACATACATACATACATACATACATACATACATACATACATACATACATTCATACATATACATACATACATACATACATACATACATACATACATACATACATACATACATACAAACATACATCACACAAACAGTCCTACATACAGTTGCAAGATACATTAATAATAAATGTAATAAACTACTCTCAAAGTAATGTTTACTTGAGAAAATATGCTTACTTATTGTTATCTTCCATGCGATTAAAAAAAATTTGTATTTCATAAGAATTCCTGGTATCGATAGGTATTAAGATATTAAGATGCATACCTGTTTGATCATTTGTAGGCACCCTTCAGGGTATATGTAATTGTCTATGTGGGGACATTGTTTTATAACCCTGCAAGGCTCCACTAATTGTCTATGGGAATAGAGAGATGTTCTTTTATAACCCTCAGGGTGTGACTAACTGTATGGAGACATTTTTTGTGATGGAAAGTTGAAAAAGTTTTTTTTTCATTTTTTTAATCCTAATTTACATTAATTAATTTTACAAAATTCCGTTAGACTGCCTTTTTAACATGGCCGAATAAACCCCAAGAATCTAACCTATGAACTCTTTTCATACGGTATTTATTTATTTATTTATTTATTGAATTGCGTTCAACAATTCAATCGATCAAGGTCTGGCAATCCGTTCTCGGTCATGGAAGGCTACAGGGAAGAACTGGAGAAGCAGAAGTTGTTGAACAACGAACGGCTATCCACCGGACAGGATGCCTCGTTCAGCTTCCCGTATTTCAAGAAGCGCTCCAATCTGGGAGAGTTGACGGAAGATGAAGATGAAGAAATGGAGGTTGGTGTGGTTTGCGTTGTTGCGTGCGTTATACAGGCGGAGTTGCCGTGATATAAATTGTAGTGTCGTTGGGGAAATCATTTCTGGTGTTTATTTCACTACAGTAACTTCGGCGTTAACATTTTTCCCAGGACTCCGACGTCAACTCAGATAGAATGGCGCTGGAGAAGTTACTTCCTGACCCGCTGACGAAAAAGTCGTCTTCGTCCAGCATATTCGGAGCGAGGAACACTCTGTTCTTGAAGCAGATATGCGAGGAGGCCGGAGACACCGAGGAGCTGAGGTTCGCATCGATGAATCGTAACTGCAAGCTCTCTAAAACATCGGCCTCGTCGTCAGACTTTGTGGGGAAGCTGACCCCTCCCTCCAAACCTCATTGGAGGAGATCCCTGGCGTACAACAGGAGCGGGTCGGATACCAGCGATTGCGATGAGGTGCTATCTAATTCTCTGGGGCATCATCACCGACGTAGGGAGAGGAGGTGCGTCCATAGGTCCACTTCTCTGACGTCGCACAACGGCACGAACAATCTACAAAACCGCCAGCTGCATAATCACTTCAATCCGTGCTCGGTCGGGGGTCACGAGTTACCCTCGCCTCTGACCAACGGCACCAGTTCAGATCCGTCGGCCCTGCACAGTCGCTTGTGGTCTACTCTGGCCAGTCGGAAACTAGACGTCGATGATAACAATCCTGGTTTTTTCAAAGGACAAGAGGCCAAGGCGAAATTTTTCTTGCCGAACGACTTAGCCGAGGCGTCCCAAAACTCGGGGGACGAAAAGAAGCTTCAAGACTCTAACACGAACGTCATCTCGAAGACATTAAGAAGAGGCTCGGCAGCCGTTCTGGGCACCGTCAAGAAAAGCATGAGTCTCATACTCGGTAGGCCTTCCATCGTGTCCGACTCCAACCTGTACAAGGAAAACCAAAAAAGCAAGACCTCTTGTTGGGGCTCGTGCTCCGATCTCCTACCATCCTCCGGCTTCGGGAAAAACAAGTCTTGTCAGAACCAGTCCGACTTGTTGCGCCTCGCGCACGACCGCAAGCCGACATCTCCGACCGGCGAAGCGAGACTCGAAAAGACGACGGAAGGAGGTCTCCTTCGAAAGGAAGCCTTCGATTGCGAGACTCGACGTCGCAGCGCAAGGTCTCGCTCGCTCGTCCTCCACCTGAGATCGAAGGATTTCTCCTCCCTCGTGGACAAGTTCGACGCGATGGAGTCTCCGGAGGGAGGCGACGACGACGACGGAGGGATCGGAGAGGAGGGAAGCTGCGACGATTGCTGCACGGATCGAAGGACCGGATCTAACAACGACAACAACTCCGCGAGGACGAGGGGTGGCGCGGTCGAAAATTCTCAAAACGTCGACGACAATCTTAAAATGTACTGCTGCCCGCAGAAGTCGAAATGTTGTAGCGTTGTATGATTACGTCTTGTTTATTTATTTGTTTGTTGTTGTTATTGTTGTTGTGGTTCAGCTGTGTGTATCTTTTGAATTGCTTGTCGTCTCAGTTTTGTTGTTGTCACACTTTTCGTTGCATTTCTTCTCCTTTCAATCCTGCTTTGTTAGCCCGGAATTATCCTTATTGATTTATTTTCATTTTATTTTAAATTATTTATTTATTTTTTTTATTGATTGTGTTCTTTTTGATCACTGATATGATTGAAATGATTTAATCAGGTGACGATTTATAGTTTCTAATATATTCGTTATTAATCATATATGCAGTTAAATTCAATGATGCTTAAGCAGTAGACGTCTTAACATGTTCGTGATTAATTTTCACATAGGAAAAACTGATTAATTTTCACATAGGAAAAACTGTAAAGTTTTGAATCTTTAGATGTTTGTATGTTCTTCTCGAAAGATGCAAACGCAAGTCTAGAATAATATAATAAGACGATGGTGCAATGGTAAGTTCGTGGTCATACAGTGGTAAGTTCGTGGTCATACGATGGTAAGTTTGTGGTCATACGATGGTAAGTTCGTGGTCATACGATGGTAAGTTTGTGGTCATACGATGGTAAGTTTGTGGTCATACGATGGTAAGTTTGTGGTCATACGATGGTAAGTTCGTGGTCTTACGATGGTAAGTTTGTGGTCATACGATGGTAAGTTTGTGGTCATACGATGGTAACTTCGTGGTCATACGATGGTAAGTTTGTGGTCCCACGTTCTTTGATCTGTGGTCCCGTTTGCTTTCCTTATCTTATTTCTAGTCTTTTTTACTCCGTTGCATATTATTCTTGTCCTTGTCCGGCAAAACAGCATCTCATTCATGTGTGTGTGTGTGTGTGCGTGTTTGTCTGTGTGTGTGTGTGATTGTTTCTGTTTGAGCTTGCATGTGTTTGTGTGTATGTGTGTGTGAATTACTCTATTGTTTTCAATATTTGAGTTTTTTTCTTATTTTTTTTTGCTGTGCTTTAAACCTTTTTTTCATATATTCAATTAATTCGTTTTATCATTATTATTTTAACAGTCTGTACGGTTATTTATTTTTCTTCTTGCTTTCCTGTTAGGTATTTAAATTGCTATTCAATTGTATGTTTAGAAGGTCCTCGTATTTATTTTTCCTTTCAACCCCCCCCCCTCCCCCCTCCATTGTACATACGAGTCTCTCCCACTTGCCGGAGCTAATTTATCTATTTATTATTATTAGATTTTTTAATTATTTGTTATAATTAGATAATCATCCAGGTTAATTGGTATATATACGGAAATTAACATATCAGTCTGCTGTCTGCACACCAGCCATTCATAAGTTCGCAGCTCCTGCGGATAGCCGTTGCCTGTGTTTCTCATTCGGCCCCGTTTTAGGCAAATATTTTCTCCGAACAAACGTTGATTGAGAGAGAGAGTTAGTTGTCTCTTTAGTCGATTGAAATGTGTTTGTTGTTTGTTTGTTTTGTAGTTGTAGTTGTCTTTGTAGTTGTAGTTGTCTTTATTTATTGTCGTTACGAGTATTCGATCTTGCGAGACTTCTGTTGTTTAGGTGACTTTTCGATGTCTCTTTTCTTGCCTCTCTCTGTGTGTGTGTGTGTGTGTGTGTGCGCGTTTGTTTTTCTCTTTCCCTCAATTTCTTGTTTCCTCGCTTTCTCTTTCTTTCTCTCTGTCTGTTTGTCTGTCCCATTGCTTTTTTCTCTGCTTCCGACATCATTCTTTCTCGATTGAACAATACGTGTTTTATTAAAACGTGTTTGTTTCTTGTCGCGTGTTTTCGTTCGGCGTGTATAAATTTTTTTGTGTCGATTTAATTTCGAATTGAAATCTGCCATCGATTCGACAGGGTCGCCGATCGGATTGGTGATTGACCGACCGATCGGATTGGTGATTGAACGACGGATTGGTGATTGACCGACCGATCGGATTGGTGATTGAACGACCGATCGGATTGGTGATTGACCGACCGATCGGATTGGTGATTGAACGACCGATCGGATTGGTGATTAAACGACCGATCGGATTGGTCGGGACAAAACTACGCACGAATCGCTTCCAGAATTGTGATTGAATCTGTGCCTACGAGATGATTTCAATTTTTACAAAAAAAAAGTAAACCTAAAAGACTTAGTTCGAGAAACATTTATTAATTTATTTGAATTTTACGTAAATTCGTTTTTACCGTCGTTAAGAAAGTCGTTTTTATTTATTTGCTTCTATTGTCATTATATTTTTATTTATTTATTTATTATATATATATATATATTATCAGTTTTCATCATTCATTTAGCAAAACATCTGGTCATCTCCTGTTTTTTTTTTCCAGTGTCGTTCATCTTCGTCGCGTCTCTTTATATCTCTCGAAAATGGTCGGTCGCCGAGGACCTGCGTTACGTCGTAATAGACATGTTTGGCTACTGAATGTTACAATTGCGTTACAATTATTACTCATATTCTAGTTAGACGGCACCTCTCTAGTACTCCAGCGAAGGCGTCAAATACCGATATAGTTTCAATTTACTGCCGAATACGCGCACATCCAGTTGTTTTCGAGCCATGGCTTGAAAAGTTGAACTGTCACTAATCACTTTTCCAATAAAATGGTCAAATCAATTATAATTACACTTTTTTGATTGCTTAGTTTTGAATTGTACCGGTATTCTCCATTCAACTATGATTGTGGGCATTCTATGCTGTTTACAATGTCGAGACTATATATACATATACAGCGTGCAGTTTTTAACTGTTTGCTGCTCGCTGCCGTTTACGGCCGATATGCACATTGTCAATATTATTCAGAAAGTAGTTCAGTTGTGACGTCAAATCTTTTTCCTAATCAACGACACGGCCAATCGTGAAGAAAGTCCTTTTTCTCTTTTTTTTTTATAGATATTTTCCCTTTTTCCGCTTGGCTCGTTGTCATTCTCCATCCGGTGGTGGGTTCCACGGCGTAGGACAATTATACTGACTGACATGTGCGGGGTGGCTTCTAGAATTTAACTCCTGCTTTAGAGAGAAAGAAAAAAACTTTCTTTTTTTTTTTTATTATATCTATTGTTTTGTTTTCTTCTGTGCAATGTTTGCAACAAATGTCTTGTTTTCATGCGTATCAGTCGATGTGTGTTTTGGGAAAAATCCGTTTTCAAACATGTTACTGCGGGTTCACGTTTTTTTAAAAATGTCCTCTCAGCCATCTTAGGATAAAAAGACCTTGTGAGCTTTTTGTTAGTTTGCCAGCTGATTTTTATCATAGTATATATAATTATATATATATATACATCTAGTGAAGGCTTCAGTTTGTAGTTGAGTTGAGTTTAGTCGACACAATAAATGATTCTGAGATGATAGTTTGATTTCATTTGTATTAGGAGATATATTATGTAATATCGAAATTAATGACTTGAAATTGGAAGATTTTATCTGATTTCTTTTCCTGGCCAAATATGATGAGATTTTCACAAATATCATTGTGCCATGGAAATTAAATAGGTTGGAACTGTGTTTTAAAACTCCTGCTCTAAATAAAATAAAGGTTGATGATCATTGACGATATATTAGAGGTGAAATTTAAAAAAGTCGCTTTTTAATAGAATTTAAAAATTTAAAAATTATTAAAACTTTCATGCACTTGAGCGCTATTGAACGCCATGGAAATAGCGCTATATATATATATATATATATATATATATATATATATATATATATATATATATATATATATATATATATATATATATATATATATATATATATACAATGGATTAATTAAAAACTTCACTTAACTTATTCATAGAGTACTAAAAACTATGCTATAGTAGTATACTCTATGACTTATTTTAGCCGAAACTAACAAGTAAACGACCTTTGTCGCAAATGTTGAGGTTGTACAAAAATGTAGAGGTTGTACACAAGTTTAGGAGCAATTATTTTCTATATAAAAAATCTGATTCAAATAATTATAAATGCTTTTTAATAACTGGATAGTTTTGATGCATTTCGGAATAATGACAATATTTTATATATTGATACTAATAAGTAGACTTACTACTTTTTTTCATTTGGCTCCCTAAAAACGCTTTTCTTTTATTTATTTTTCTTTTGTTTTTTTTCTTTTATTTATTTTTCTTTTATTTTTTTTTATTTTTACTATGGTTAAACTTAACCAGATTGATTTTTAAAATCAAGTGTATTTTTTGGGCGACATTTTTTGCAAGCAATTTATTCAGTTATTGAATTTTAGTAATAATATTAGAACACCTTCAGAACAAAAGCAAATAACTGTATAAGTATTTGAATTCGGTCTGCATAACTGCTCGCGTGTTCTTGACCTTCGGCTTCGGTATTTGTCATAATATAGAAACGCAAAAGTTTGATTAACTTCGTTTTTATCCTGGAGCAGGTGCTTAGCCGTTGTGACCCCGACGTACATTTGCTCGGCTGTGGGAGAAATTGGAACCCAGGTATTTAACTATGATCGTTTTTAGCAGGTCTCTCAGTTTTGCTTCAAATTGCATATAAGAAATTAGCTCACCGAGTAATCGTATTTGTATCTTCAGTTGCATGCTTTTGTCTCCCCAGTTATAATTGTGCATAAAAAGTATTGTTTTCAGAATAACCATGCTAAAATAAAGTTTTCCTTAACTTTGTGGTCAGTCGATTCTGCAACAAATGCTTTAACAACGATTTTTCAAATGCTACCCATGATAATTCCTGAGCCATCCATGTGTTTTTGGTAATTATTAAATTAATCACAGTTTTGGTAGAAAAATTGCTAATTAGCAACTTTAATTTTTGAAATTGGAAACAATAATGTACATAAGCGATGGATGACATGAAACTACAAGTATGTCACTGTTAGCTACCTTGCACCACGTTATTCCTCATCTGGATTCTTTTCGTTCCACTCACGAATCCTTACCACGCTTCTATTAGGTTCACCTGATTTTTATTTACGTCCTTGTTTGTTTGTAAAAGAAACTTTTAATCGATCTTTCGAATACTTTACATTCGTATTTTGTCTTCAAATTTTGCACATAAAAGTTTTTTAAAAAAAACGATACACAAAACCAAGGTTGTTATTTAGGTGGGAGTGGCAAGAAAGTCCTAAAATATTTGCAAAAATCTTGTAATCTAAATTTTTCCACCACTTCTTATGGATTTTTTAAATTTCAAAATTGGCACATAATTGTACCCTTGAAAACAATACACAATATTTGGAGAGTGAAAGGGAGCTTCCTCAGAGATTTAAAAAAAACATTTGTTTGGGAGATAGAAATGGAAGAGGTTTCATAGAATCTTTTAAAATCAAGACAGAATTTAAGCCCATGAGTTGTATTGTTACTTTTACCTTTTGGGTAGCACGATTGTTGTCTACTAAAATATTTAGATGAAAAATCTTTTAATAATATAGAAACACCTTCACAACAAAAGCAGATAGCTGTATAAGTATGTACACGTCGTGCGCAGAGCTAAGCTGCTTGCGGTTGAAATGAGACATCAGTACCCTACCTGTGTAATATTCACCAATGTTACGAGTCCCAAACATTTATAAGGGTAATTTAATAAACAACAAGAGCCTGAATACACAGTTAATAAAAAAAAATAGCTAATGATCCACGTTTTCTATCAGCGTCCTAAGATATGCGGAACCATATTAAAAAAACGATTGATTTACAAATTGTGCCTGATTCTAAGTCTAGTTGCATTTTGCCTACCGATTGTTTTTTCCTGTTTTTGCCGATTCAGCTATAAATATGATTTTGTCCCATCCTTTCATTAGTTTTTCTGAGCCATTTATATGTTTTTGATGTTTTTAATTAATACCTTTTGGATGGTCTAATAATTTAATTAGATAATTTTTAAGAAAACTTACATTCGTGATTTTTTGAATTTAATTACGTAGCTCTTAACATTGCAATAAATCTCGGACATCAAAAATATACATTTTTATTCTTCTGCTAGATGCAATTTTTGTTTATACATTTCATTACTGATTTCGTTAAAAAAACGTTTTTTTTATGAACAATGAAATCAATCTCGATTTGAATTTTAAGGTGTTTTATAACTGCTTTGTCCTATTTGTTTATGATATAGGGTAATGTATGAATAGATGAACTTTAATATAATAAAACTATTGGATGAAGTTTTCTGTCAAGTTCATAGCAATTAATGTGTTGAGGACGAATTTTACTCAAAAAAAGAAATAATATACTTATTTGATGACTCTTGTTAAAAAAAAATATAAGCTGGCCAGACATTGAAGTCATTTACATTTTGTATCTAATGTTGTTCAAAACAAATACACATCGGTTTATTAATTTAATTATTACGATGATGCCTAACGATACCAAGGAAGTTGATAAACTTGTTTACTGTTTTGAAGCAACATGAAAACTGTTTAAGTGTCCTAAAGTTGTGTTTTCTTCTTCTCAATCTTTTTTTTTTTTTTTGTAATAGTTTATAGTCCTTTACACCAAATGTTTTAAGACTGAAACGGCTGTGTCAGAAGCACCTAAGTACTTCCAGTCGTGGATCATAATTTGATCCTTTTAACTTTTCCCTCCTCCTTTCTCCAGGCTTGGGACTGGCTTGCAAATGCAAGGCGGAGTTGATCTTCTTCTCAATCTCTCATAATAGTTTATAGTCCTTTACACCATGTGTTTTAAGACTGAAATGTCTGTATGTAGGAAGCAGCTAAGTACTTCCTGTTGTGGATCATAACTTTTCCCTCCTCCTTTCTCCAGGCTTGGGACTGGCTCGCAATTAGCGAGGCGGAGTTGACTTCTCAATCTGCATTAAGTTATTTAATATTCAGTGAATTGAAATGGAACAAGCGGTGTTTATTTTTTATGTCAATTGCATTACATTTTTTTTACTATAAACTATTATAAAAAAATACATTTACAAACTTCTCAAATTGAGTGTCAATATACGTCACTGCTTTGGGATTCTAAGTATCATCACTCAACTCATTAGAAGTCAATGATAGCTCTTATTAAAACTATCAACTTAAACTTTCAACTATACTCGACATTGTTGACCCCACCCAGAGGTAATGTGATAGATAACTTCAGAGCGCTAAGATCAAAGTATTTTTTGTTAATCCTAATTCCAGCCATCGTCAAACAGCATTGGTTTAATTTACATAGCGCAGTGAATGACAATGTTACTTAAAGGGCGCTTTTACCATTTTGGCTGCATGGAATGAAGACTAGAATGAAGACTAGAATAGCGTATTCTGTGTTTACGGTGTCGCTGGCAGCCAAGCACAAAGAACTTTAACCTTTAACCCCCAACCGCAGTTTCCTTCTTCCTCGATTCGTGAAAAATTACAGAATTCCTTCTGAATAACGCGGATCGATAGCGAAGAACGAGAAGAACATTACATGTGAGAAACTTAGACCAATCAGAGCAGTTTACTTGGTTTTCTGGGATTCTTTAGTCTAGAATTTCTTAAGAGCTTTTGTGCTTTGAATGCTTAGGCTGATTGTTTACTCTCGTTTGAAGATCACTTGTATCCTCTTCAGATCCCGCGTCCATTACAATGGACAACCGAAAAAAATTCGCTTCTTATTAATGCAACATGCTAACACTTCAAAACCGTTGTAAATTACAATAGACATATCAGTTGCACCATCTGGTGATTAAAAAATAAATCATTTTGATTGTTTTTGTTTACAAAAATGGCAACGAACTCAGGGAAAAATTTTTATTCGAAGCAACGAAGTAAATATTGCTATTTCTCCCTAAAAATCTTGTGTTTTAGGCTAAAATCATTTATATTATTTATTATTATGATCTTGGGAATACTTTAACGCAAAATATAATTAATTAACATGAATTGCACAAGTTTTAAAGTCAAACAAATGTATTGTCCATTACGATGGACAGTGGGTCTATTTTTGGTTCATTGACACTTCTCCTAAATTGAGTTTTTGGGGTAAAATGCCTGTATTTGTTTTTATTACAGTTTCACTAAAAGATGTGTTGGAAGCTATAAATAGAGATGATTCAGATCTGTCAGATTTATCAGAGGGAGAAGATCTTGAAAATAAAACACAGAATGAAGAGGTGCCTGATGATGATAAAGATTCTGATAACGATAATGACAGTGATGATGAGCCACTTTCTAACATTGCAAATAGGCGCTTGTTGTGGAAACATGTTGAGGAATTTTCTCCAAACGTTATTGATTTTAAAAATATTCCTGATAGTGTAGATGAGAGGACAAGGTGGAATACAATGGATTACATGAAACAATATCTGGACGAAGAGTTCTTTGAGTACATGGCGTTTTGCACAAATATCACCTCAACCAGTCGCACCGGTAAAAGCTTGTACACTACAGCAATAGAACTTCAGCACTTTATCGGGGCCAGCATACTTATGTCTAGTATATCGTATCCCCAACTGCATATGTTTTGGCAAAAAACACTGAGACTGCCGGCTATTGCTGATGTCATCTCACGAAACCGGTATTTTCAGATCCGAAGCAGCCTGAAGGTTGTTGTTGATTCTGATGTGACAGATGATGATAAAAAATTAGATCGTCTGTGGAAAGTTAGACCCATCATGGATCGTGTGCGAAAGGGCTGTCTTCTACTGCCAAGATGTCGTGACCTCAGTATTGATGAGCAAATGATTCCATTTACAGGAGCCTGTCCTCTTCGTCGGTACGTTGCCAACAAACCAAATCCAATAGGACTGAAAAATTATGTCCTTGCCAGTCCAAATGGTTTAGTTTTGGATTTTATTGTAGACCAGGGGGCAGGAACATACAACCATGTCCCAGATCAGTTTAAAGTTGGAGTTGGTGGAGCAGTGATTGCACATTTAGCAGAAGGGTTGACAGCCGGGACACATATTTTTTGTGATCGGTACTTCACCAGCTTCCCTTTGATAGAATATATGCTATCTAAGGACATTTACATAACTGGGACAATAATGGGAAATAGAGTTCCTAAAGAGATTCGTAAGATGTCCGATGATAAGAGTCTTGCTAGAATGGGTCGTGGAGCGCATGATATGATTGTTAGGCAAGATGAAAAAATTGCATTTGTGAAGTGGTTCGACAACAAACCGATAATGTTAGTTTCAGCCTGTTATGGTGTTGTTCCTGAAGATCTTTGCTGTCGTTGGGACAAGAAAGGAAAAAAGTATGTTGATGTGTCACGGCCGGTTATAATACGTGAATACAATGCAAAGATGGGAGGTGTAGATCTTTGCGATCGCATGCTCAGTCATTACCGGATGAAGGCCAAGACCAAGAAATGGACAATTCGAACCCTTATGCATTTTATTGATCTTTCTTTAACAAATGCTTGGATTAGATATCGGGCTGACAACATTGAGCTTGGTACTGCACGCAAGGATATCCTTAGCTTTTTAAGGTTCCGAATGGATATTGCGGAAGCCTTCCTTGCCGCGTCAAAGGAAGGAAGTACTGAAACCGACACAGAGGATGAGCAACCTCCTACCAAGAGAATATGTGAGCAGGTTCCATCAGTGCACCGTCGCTTGTCGTCTGCAAAGCATATGCCAGAAATGGACAATTGCAAGAACTCTTCGCGATGCAAAAATACTGGATGCTCGGGCAAAACTAGGTTTAGGTGCATGTCTTGCAATGTGCATCTCTGCATTGTTGCAGATCGCAATTGTTTTGCTGCATTTCATTCAAAATAATACACTTATTAATTTTGTAACATTTAAAGTACTTTTATTTAAATATTTTGTAACTTTTTAAGTATTTTTTATTAAGTATTTTGTAACTCTTAAAGTATTAATTTAATTATTTTGTAACTGTTTAAATATTTAGAATGGAAATAATGTTTAAAATATTATTTTAGAGTTTTTCATCATTACAGCAAACGTTTTGGCTTTGTTGACAGCAGAATGTGTGTTTTAATCAAAAAAATTTTAGCTGCAAAAATATTAGCATTAGTGCAATTACGCCCCACTGTCCATCAAAATGGACATCATTAATTATGCCAAAAATATTATGCAAATGAGCTGAAAGTTTTTTGGTAGTCTATTTAGATCCCTATGACTGAGAAACAAGTGAAAAAAATTTAATTTTTTTTCTGGAATTTGGGTGGAACTGAAGAGGGTATATGCATAGATAGATATAACACCTGACGATAAATTCAGAAATATACCTACAGCAAGTTGTTGAAATAAAATTATTCTTCAGTAAAATAGTTAATAGTTGCGAAGATATCTATGAATACAGTTAAAATAAATAGCCACAACTGACACTTTTTTTTTAGAATAAATAAATTGAAACATAATGATGAACTCCATGTGAATCATAAACTAGTCAGTGATATTATAGTCATGGCAAGGATATTATTTTCGACTTAAATTTCAATTGTGGTCTTATTTTTTCTTCTTAAACTTTAACCCACTTCAAACAACTACATGTTCATGTATATTATTATTATTATTATTGTATATATATACGTAACAGCAGAAAATACTGTAGCAACGTCACAACTGTACGACTAAACGTCACATTTGTACAACCAATCGTTACAACTGTACGACTAAATGTCACAACTGTACGACTAAACGTCACAGTTGTACGGCCACACGTCGATCACAGCAGTCACGAATTTTAAGTTTGAGCTCTGACATTGACTGGTTTCTGGTTCTCAAAACGTGGTTTAATTTCGTCGAGAAAAGTTGATACGGTCTGATAGCGTCAGAGTTTGTTTTCTTAGAATCGAGAAATTGAAGTTCGGCGGCTTCTTTTGGATTCGATCGCAGGAATGGTGCAACGCACTTTTCCACTTTTGTCGGAGAAGCAGTGCTGCTGTGAATTGCTCTGTGGACGCCATTTGAGTCGGTTCTAAAGTAATGATTCAGACTTTTAATTGCGTCGTTGGACAAGATTGGTTTTGCTTCCGTACTTTGAATAAAAATCGGGATTGTCGTACGATTACTTTTCAGAGATATCGAGGCATGAGTCTCGCTGTCGTTTTTATTCGAGCCAGGTCGTAACAACCCGATGAGCTCAGAATTTGTCTGCAATAGCTATTTTTTGCTCCAACTGTCGCGGTTTGTTCTTCTTTTGATTCCGTTTTCCCCTCAGAAATATTGCCGCTAGTGAACGTTGGTCGGACTGGGATCGACTGACGTGCCGAGTTGTCTTGATGATTTGTAGGCGATGAAGATTTGTCCCTCTCGTAGTGGTTTGACGTATTTTCGCTCTAATTAGAGAACGCACATTTTAAGGTCCAAAACGATACCCCCACTGCAAAAAAAACTAATTGAATTTAGATTGATCAGAGATCCTCCAATGAAAGGGTAGGGGCAGTGGTTTCCTGTACCTCACCCTTCGGCAGCACTTACAGGATTCACAGGCGCAGATTGCATTGAAATTACTTGAAATACAATTGCTGTTCGTCATTTAAATAGAATCATTAAAAAAATATAATAAGTCAGTACAGCAGTACAGCGCCCCAGCTCTCCCTGGGAGATATATAAAAACCTAAGCATGGGAAAATATAATTTGCGAAACAATTCAGAATGATTTGAGTAATTGCAATCAGGGACAGGTTCAGGAAAATGGGGGTGGGATGCACCCCCACCAGATTATCAATAAAAATAATATTTTTGTAAAATTCCGGGTTTTTTCAAAAGTGACCATACCTGGAAATATTTTTTGGGGAAAATTCCCCTAATTATCAGCTATTTAGTCATGAATTCTTGGATCCGTCACTGATTGCAATATTTTTGCTAAGAAGTAGGTACACGATCCGTGAAGAAAATAGATATTCGATATTCAGAAAGGCATGTTGAAATTAAAATCGGAATTTTTGTTTGATATGAATGAACTTCCCCAATGATTTCGCGCCTCAGTGGGAGGGAAAATATCTTTCGCTTTCGTTTTACACTTTTTTCGCGTGCAGTAGAGGCAGGGGCGTCATTTGGGAGGTATGAGGGGCGGTTGCCCCCCAAGGGTTTTTGAAAAAAATTGATATAAAATAAATAAAGACACAGTTTTCGGAAACTTTTGATAAAAGTATCTCCCCAACTATCCTTCCCGGTCATCAGCTATTTTTGGAGTCTAAAGTGTAGAGTTTAATTTTTGAAAATGTACCTCCGGTTACCCCCACCACCGGTCATCAGCTATTTTTTTTGAGGCAAAAGTATAGATTTGTCAGAAAATGTGTTTAGAAAAGACTTTTAAAAAAATCAGGACGTTATTTTTTTTTTTAGAAAATAGAAGTGTCAATTATAGCATTGTTCGTAGTCGTATAAGTTGTCGTAGGCGTATGAAAGGGGCTGCAAAGGATTGCAAGATACATCGCTGTTTTGATCAGTTGTTGATAATTAAATCTTATTTAACTAGGAGTAGCCCGTCAAAAATCATGGATTGTTTTCATATCATTTTGTAGACACGTCGTCAAAAAAGCTTTTTCTTGAAACCGTGGCGTCAATTGTAGGGTCTGGCGGGTGGCGAAACAACCGACCCTGTCTAAGAAAATAAAAACAGAATAAATTGTATGTTTTTTAATTAAACTATATATAATTTTTTTTTTCAAGATAGGGGTAGCGCTGCAATCAAAAAATAATGTAAAATGAGATATAAACAAGTAAATTAAAAACGAATTTTTAAAACCAATGCTCTTATATGTAATTAAAACACAAATTTTGCAATCAATTTTTTCTTATATTACTCTTTTATTTTATGTTAAAGTCGAAATATCTTAATTATATCGAAATATCGAAATTAATTAAAATTATCTAAATTAATTGACTTATTGTAAAACTAATAATTGAATATTGCATTGTCTTCTATTTTGAGCATGTATGCAAAATTTGAAAAAATCTATCATCAGGAAGTGACTCAAAAATTGATTGCAAGATTTGAAACAGACAGAGAAACAAACAGACAGACAGAGAAACAGAGACGACGAGTTAATAAAAGCATTGGTAATAATAATAAAAATATCATCAAAAAGCATCGAATTTAAATATCTCAACTATTTTCATGAAAATTTCGTACACGCTTGAGAATCGCGGTCAGTGAGTGTGGTTCGTGTTAACTTGGTAAAATAGTCTGCCAGTCAGTTAGCGTTTTGTGGTCAAGAAAACCCTCAAGAAAACCCTCAAGAAAACCCTCAAGAAAACCCTCAAGAAGCCCCTCGATAAAATCCTCAAGAAAATTAACTAAATTAATTGACTTATTGTAAAACTAATAATTGAATATTGCATTGTCTTCTATCTTGAGCATGTATGCAAAATTTGAAAAAAATCTATCATCAGGAAGTGACTCAAAAATTGATTGCAAGATTTGAAACAGACAGAGAAACAGACAGACAGAGAAACAGACAGACAGAGAAACAGAGCCGACGAGTTAATAAAAGCATTGGTAAAAATCCATCATTTTTGACGGGCTATCTATAGTAACATGATAAATTACAAAGAAGTTCAATAATAATAATAGTAACAAACATCTTTGGCTAAGACCATAACAATAGCATAAATTCAAAAAATTGAATGATTGTGTATTATTAAGAGCCATTCTCAAGCCTGGAGAAAGGAAGAGGAAGAGGGAGAAGTAAAAAAGATCAAATTCTAATCCACGACAGGAATTACCTAAGTGCTTCCTACATCCAGCCATTAGAGTCTTAAAACACCTGGTGTAAAGGACTATAAACTAATATAAAAAAAAATGATTGTGTATTAGAAATGAACAGCAGCTGTGTGAATTAATAAATGACTAATTTGTTCAAATAACAAGTTTCAGTTTTTATTTTGTGAAAAAAAAACTATTTTATTAATGGTCAAAACAATTTATATTTTTCTGTTGTTTTTTTTGCGCATGACAATCATGGTTAGCAAAAAGCAAAACTTCGATAAAAGTTTTTTATTGTTCCCAGTGGTTTTCAAAGGATATATGGTTTTTAATGATTTTTATGGTTTTTCATTGTCTTTTCAAACCAAAAACCAACTCTGCTTTTTTTCTTTCTTCGTTCTTTTCAAGAAAGTTTTTAATTTTGATGATAATTGGGTGTTCTGATGAGAATAGAGGAGGTTTTGTAATAAGTACTCCATCTAGAACGAAAATACGTTCTACAGTAAGTTTTCTTTTTAGAATGATAATACGTTCTACAAGAAGTTCTACACCTGGTAGAATATTTCCAGTCAGTTCATAATATTTGTCATATGCCTTTATCAAATTTATAATATTGTTTAAACTTAAGCTTGTTTTCGTGGAACAAACTACAAAGACTAAATCATTATAAAGCCTGAACAATTCCTTCCAAAAAACATCTGGTAATGAATTAGAAATGAGAGCGATAAGTGTGGAGGATTTGTCTTTCGTGTTGTGCAAAACTATTTTTATAAATTTTTGAATGTCTTTTTTGGATAAGCCGAATGGAATTAAACTGCAAAAAAATTCTACAAAATCTAACTTTGTCCATGTTTTAAAATTTTTAAAATTTAGAATAGCAACACCAAACTGTTTAAAATAAATGCTATGATAGCAAAGTCCTCTGAACAAATATTCAACAATTATAGGCAAATTGTTACTTATCTTTGCAAGACATTGCGCATTCTTTACAGAAGTCATTAATTCAGAACAAGACACTATATACGGCATTATCCTAGGAAGATTGTAATTCATTAATAATACCAATGTATCAACATCTTTATTATTAGGCATTGAACTTTTACAAATAATAGGTTTAATTACATTAGGACCTAACTCTAAAAATTGAAATTCTCTTGCATGACACCACTGAATAGGCTGCACTAAAGTTATTTTTGAATGATACATGTCAAAATGAATTAAACGTGGTAGCATGTTTATCATATTGTAGATCGGCGTCAAGTTTTCAAGGGGTGTCCATTCTCTGTTATAACTTAAATCAAGCCATGTCAATTTGGAAAAATATGAAATCACATTTACTATATCTTTTAAAACACCACCGCAGAAATATGTTAAAGCTAACTTAATAAGGTTTATGAAAGTCATTAATCTTTCCATAAACGTAGAAGTGAATTTACAATTATATATAGAAAGAAATTCAAGGTTTTCACACGGAAAATCAAGTTTGAGAAATTCAATTATATCTTCCTTAAAATCATCTTCTATAAATTGAAAATAAGAAAACTGAAAATTTAAAGAAAGACTTCTGAGATTTGGACACCGCCACACTGACAGATCGCTTACATTTGTGTTCAAAAAAGATTGTGGTGATATAAACTTGAGCTGCAAATCTAGTTCTTTTAAGTTCACTGATGGAGATAAATTCTTGCAAAGAAAATTATACAGGTTCTCTGGCTGATTTACAGACGCTGGTGATTGGGTCATATTAGCAGAGGTTATTGAAATTGTATTAAAAGATTTTTTCTTTACAATGATGCTCTTGAGTAACTCGGGAAATGTATTAAAATCTAAATCAGTTAAGATTAAGTCGTGACAGTTTTCTAGTTTGATATAACAAGCTAATAAGTAATCAGTTGGAATTTTCCATCCTAATTTTTGACCTCTTGACAAAACTTCTTGAAATATATTTAAAGTTAATTTTACGTTGTTTTTCACTTTGAAAATAGAAACATCTTCTTCTGTATATTCGTCAAGTAAAACGTTTTTAAAATTAAATAATATAAAATCTGTGCAAGAAATTTTAAAAGACAAACACGGTTTGGAACAAGAACCTAGCATTTTAATTAATTGTGTCTTAATTAACAGAAATTTAAACGAACTTGTATTTCTATTATTTCTGTGTTTTCGAATAAACTGCGTTTGTTTTCAAAGATTGAATATGATAAAAATATGAATTGTATAAACTTAAGCTTGTATGATGGGAAATATATATACATCTATTATATGTATATATATACATATATATATATATATATATATATATATATATATATATATATATATATATATATATATATATATATATATATATATATATATATTAAATCTATATATATAAAAGAACATGTCCTGACTGACTGACTGACTGACTGACTGACTGACTGACAGATGACTGACTGATAATCAACGCCGAGCTCAAACGCCTCATCCTAGGAACGTGAAATTTGGAACTTATATTACTTTTATAGCGTAAACATCCGCTAAGAAAGGATTTTTGAAAATTTTGCTCCTGAGGGGAAAAAACTGGAAAACAAACTTTTTTCTAAAAATGTTTTTTGAAATTTGGTATATAGATTCTTTTTGAAAAATAAAAAGATACGTGTTTCACCATTTTTTGAAAATTCGGTTTCCCGGACCTCAAATGTGGGTTGGAAAATTGGGTTATTTGGTTTTTAAAGTAACTTCTACTCAAAAACTGTTAATGCTACAGGAGTAAAAATTAGTATTTAGTTTCTACTCCAACAATAATGAAATACGTGTTTTAGCATTTTTTGAAAATTTGGTTTCCAGGACTTCAAATGTGGGGTGGAAAATAGGGCTAATTGTCTTTTATAGTAACTGCTACTCAAAAACAGTAAATACCACAGATGTAAAAATTAGTATTTAGTTTCTTTTCTAAAAATAAAGATATACGTGTTTCACCATTTTTTACAAATTTGGTTTCCCGGACCTCAAATGTGGGTTGGAAAATTGGGTTATTTGGTTTTTAAAGTAGCTTCTACTCAAAAACTGTTAATGCTACAAAAGTAAAAATTAGTATTTAGTTTCTACTCTAAAAATAAGGATATATGTGTTTCACCATTTTTTGAAATTTTGGTTTTCAGGACCTCAAATGTGGGGTGGAAAAAAGGTTTCTTTGGTTTTTAAAGTAACTGCTACTCAAAAACTGTGAATGCTACAGATGTCAAAATTAGTATTTAGTATTTACTCGAATAATTATGATATAAGTGTTTCAACATTTTTTTTTAAATTTGGTTTCCAGGACATCAAATGTGGAGTGGAAAAAGGGTTATTTGATTTCAAAATAACTGCTACTCAAAAACTGTAAGTGATACAAATGTAAAAATTAGTATTTTGAAGTTTTGTGCCGGTTAAAAGTAGCTAAGTTCAGTTTATCACCGGCCGGGCCAAGCCGTTATTTTAGAGTCTTCACACGGGCCAGGCCAAACCTTAAATCAAAGTGGAACGGGCCGAGGTTTTTCACCAAGTATATAGATATTTTAGTGATTTTAGGGTCTTCAGTTGGGCCGGGCCAAACCTGAAGTCAAGGTGGGACGGGCCGAAGATTTTCATCAAGTATATAGAACTTCTAAGCCTGTAAGAATGGGCCGGGCCTAATTCAGACGGGCTGTGCCGGGCCAGGAGTTTGGGTTTTTAAAACGGGCTGGGCAAAGTTGTCGACGGGCCGAGCCGAGACCTAAAAAATTGATCTCTACTATGGATGCACGGTTCAAACTCTCTAATTTCATGCGAGCGAAGCCGCTACGGGCACTGCTAGTCTATATATATAAAAGAACATGTCCTGACTGATAATCAACGCCGAGCTCAAACGCCTCATCCTAGGAACGTGAAATTTGGAACTTATATTACTTTTATAGCGTAAACATCCGCTAAGAAAGGATTTTTGAAAATTTTGCTCCTGAGGGGAAAAAACTGGAAAACAAACTTTTTTCTAAAAATGTTTTTTGAAATTTGGTATATAGATTCTTTTTGAAAAATAAAAAGATACGTGTTTCACCATTTTTTGAAAATTCGGTTTCCCGGACCTCAAATGTGGGTTGGAAAATTGGGTTATTTGGTTTTTAAAGTAGCTTCTACTCAAAAACTGTTAATGCTACAGGAGTAAAAATTAGTATTTAGTTTCTATTCCAAAAATAATGAAATACGTGTTTTAGCATTTTTTGAAAATTTGGTTTCCAGGACTTCAAATGTGGGGTGGAAAATAGGGCTAATTGTCTTTTATAGTAACTGCTACTCAAAAACAGTAAATACCACAGATGTACAAATTATTATTTAGTTTCTTTTCTAAAAATAAAGATATACGTGTTTCACCATTTTTTACAAATTTGGTTTCCCGGACCTCAAATGTGGGTTGGAAAATTGGGTTATTTGGTTTTTTAAGTAGCTTCTACTCAAAAACTGTTAATGCTACAAAAGTAAAAATTAGTATTTAGTTTCTACTCTAAAAATAAGGATATATGTGTTTCACCATTTTTTGAAATTTTGGTTTTCAGGACCTCAAATGTGGGGTGGAAAAAGGTTTTCTTTGGTTTTTAAAGTAACTGCTACTCAAAAACTGTGAATGCTACAGATGTCAAAATTAGTATTTAGTATTTACTCAAAAAATTATGATATAAGTGTTTCAACATTTTTTTAAAAATTTGGTTTCCAGGACATCAAATGTGGGGTGGAAAAAAGGGTTATTTGATTTCAAAATAACTGCTACTCAAAAACTGTAAGTGCTACAAATGTAAAAATTAGTATTTTGAAGTTTTGTGCCGGTTAAAAGTAGCTAAGTTCAGTTTATCACCGGTCGGGCCAAGCCGTTATTTTAGAGTCTTCACACGGGCCAGGCCAAACCTTAAATCAAAGTGGAACGGGCCGAGGTTTTTCACCAAGTATATAGATATTTTAGTGATTTTAGGGTGTTCAGTTGGGCCGGGCCAAACCTGAAGTCAAGGTGGGACGGGCCGAAGTTTTTCATCAAGTATATAGAACTTCTAAGCCTGTAAGAATGGGCCGGGCCTAATTCAGACGGGCTGTGCCGGGCCAGGAGTTTGGGTTTTTATAACGGGCTGGGCTAAGTTGTCGACGGGCCGAGCCGAGACCTAAAAAATTGATCTCTACTATGGATGCACGGTTCAAACTCTCTAATTTCATGCGAGCGAAGCCGCTACGGGCACTGCTAGTCTATATATATAAAAGAACATGTCCTGACTGACTGGCTGACTGACTGATAATCAACGCCTAGCTCAAACGCCTCATCCTAGGAAAGTGAAATTTGGAACTTATATTACTTTTATTGCGTAAGCATCCACAAATAAAGGATTTTTGAAAATTTTGCTTCTGAGGGGAAAAAACTAGAAAACAAACTTTTTTCTAAAAAATTTTTCTAAAATTTTTTTTTGAAATTTGGTATATAGATTCTTTTTGAAAAATAAAAAGATACGTGTTTCACCATTTTTTGAAAATTCGGTTTCCCGGACCTCAAATGTGGGTTGGAAAATTGGGTTATTTGGTTTTTAAAGTAGCTTCTACTCAAAAACTGTTAATGCTACAGGAGTAAAAATTAGTATTTAGTTTCTATTCCAAAAATAATGAAATACGTGTTTTAGCATTTTTTGAAAATTTGGTTTCCAGGACTTCAAATGTGGGGTGGAAAATAGGGCTAATTGTCTTTTATAGTAACTGCTACTCAAAAACAGTAAATACCACAGATGTACAAATTATTATTTAGTTTCTTTTCTAAAAATAAAGATATACGTGTTTCACCATTTTTTACAAATTTGGTTTCCCGGACCTCAAATGTGGGTTGGAAAATTGGGTTATTTGGTTTTTTAAGTAGCTTCTACTCAAAAACTGTTAATGCTACAAAAGTAAAAATTAGTATTTAGTTTCTACTCTAAAAATAAGGATATATGTGTTTCACCATTTTTTGAAATTTTGGTTTTCAGGACCTCAAATGTGGGGTGGAAAAAGGTTTTCTTTGGTTTTTAAAGTAACTGCTACTCAAAAACTGTGAATGCTACAGATGTCAAAATTAGTATTTAGTATTTACTCAAAAAATTATGATATAAGTGTTTCAACATTTTTTTAAAAATTTGGTTTCCAGGACATCAAATGTGGGGTGGAAAAAAGGGTTATTTGATTTCAAAATAACTGCTACTCAAAAACTGTAAGTGCTACAAATGTAAAAATTAGTATTTTGAAGTTTTGTGCCGGTTAAAAGTAGCTAAGTTCAGTTTATCACCGGTCGGGCCAAGCCGTTATTTTAGAGTCTTCACACGGGCCAGGCCAAACCTTAAATCAAAGTGGAACGGGCCGAGGTTTTTCACCAAGTATATAGATATTTTAGTGATTTTAGGGTGTTCAGTTGGGCCGGGCCAAACCTGAAGTCAAGGTGGGACGGGCCGAAGTTTTTCATCAAGTATATAGAACTTCTAAGCCTGTAAGAATGGGCCGGGCCTAATTCAGACGGGCTGTGCCGGGCCAGGAGTTTGGGTTTTTATAACGGGCTGGGCTAAGTTGTCGACGGGCCGAGCCGAGACCTAAAAAATTGATCTCTACTATGGATGCACGGTTCAAACTCTCTAATTTCATGCGAGCGAAGCCGCTACGGGCACTGCTAGTCTATATATATAAAAGAACATGTCCTGACTGACTGGCTGACTGACTGATAATCAACGCCTAGCTCAAACGCCTCATCCTAGGAAAGTGAAATTTGGAACTTATATTACTTTTATTGCGTAAGCATCCACAAATAAAGGATTTTTGAAAATTTTGCTTCTGAGGGGAAAAAACTAGAAAACAAACTTTTTTCTAAAACAATGTATATCTCGAAAACCAAAAATGAAGAGATTTTGAAATTTGGTATATGGATTCTTCTTGAAAAATAAAAAGATACGTGTTTCACCATTTTTTGAAAATTTGATTTCCCAGACCTCAAATTCAGGTTGGAACATTGGGTTATTTGGTTTTTAAAGTAGCTGCTACTCAAATACTGTGAATTCTACAAGAGTAAAAATTAGTATTTAGTTTCTACCCCAAAAATAATGAAATACGTGTTTTAGCATTTTTTGAAAATTTAGTTTCCAGGACTTCAAATGTGGGGTGGAAAATAGGGTTATTTGTTTCTTAAAGTAACTGCTACTCAAAAACTGTAAATACCACAGATGTAAAAATTATTATTTAGTTTCTATTCTAAAAATAAAGATATACGTCTTTTACCATTTTTTTTTTAAATTTGGTTTCCAGGACCTCAAATGTGGGGTGGAAAATAAGGTTATTTGGTTTTTAATGTAACTGCTACTCGAAAACTGTAGATGCTACAGGAGTAAAAATTAGTATTTGGTTTCTACTCCAGAAATAATGATATACGTGTTTTACCATTTTTTGAAAATTTGGTTTCCAGGACTTCAAATATGGGGTGGAAAATAGGGTTACTTGGTTTTTAAAGTAACTGCTACTCAAAAACTTTAAATGCTACAAAAGTCAAATTTGTATTTAGTTTCTACTCTAAAAATAATGATATACGTGTTTCACCATTTTTTGAAAATTTGGTTTCCAGGAGCTCAAATGTGAAGTGGAAAAAGAGTTATTTGATTTTAAAATAACTGCTACTCAAAAACTGTAAGTGCTACAGATGTGAAAATTAGTATTTTAAGGTTTTGTGCCGGTTAAAAGTAGATGAGTTCAGTTTATCACCGGACGGACGGGCCAAGCCGTTATTTTAGGGTCTTCATACGGCCCTGCCCAAACCTTAAATCAAGGTGGGACGGGCCGAGATTTTTAACCAAGTATATAGACATTTTAGTGATTTTAAGGTGTTCACACGGGCCGGGCTAAACCTGAAGTCAAGGTGGGACAGGCCGAAGTTTTTCATCAAGTATATAGAACTTCTAGGCCTGTAAAAACGGGCCGCCCCATATTAGACGTACCGTGCCGGGCCAGGAATTTCGGTTTTTGAAACGGGCTGGGCCAAGTTGTCGACGGGCCTAGCCGAGACCTAAAAAATGGATCCGTGCACGGTTCAAATTCTCTAATTTCATGCGAGCGAAGCCGCTACGGGCACTGCTAATCTATATATATAAAAGAACATGTCCTGACTGACTGACTGACTGACTGACTGACTGATAATCAACGCCTAGCTCAAACGCCTCATCCTAGGAATGTGAAATTTGGAACTTATATTACCTTTATTGCGTAAGCATCCACTAAGAAAAGATTTTTGAAAATTTTGCTCCTGAGGGGAAGAAAGTGGAAAACAAACTTTTTTCTAAAACAATGTATATCTCGAAAACCAAAAATGAGGAGATTTTGAAATTTGGTATATGGATTCTTCTTGAAAAATAAAAAGATACGTGTTTCACCATTTTTTGAAAATTCGGTTTCCCGGACCTCAAATGTAGGTTGGAAAATTGGGTTATTTGGTTTTTAAAGTAGCTGTTACTCAAAAACTGTGAATGCTACAGGAGTAAAAATAAGTATTTAGTTTCTACTCTAAAAATAATGATATACGTGTTTCACCATTTTTTAAAACTTTGGTTTCCATGACTTCAAATGTGGGGTCAAAATAAGGATTATTTGATTTTAAAATAACTGCTACTTAACAACTGCAAGCATTACAGATGTAAAACTTAATATTTTGAGGTTTTGTGCCGGTTAAAAGTAGCTGAGTCCAGTTTATCACCGGTCGGGCCAAGCCGTTATTTTAGGGTCTTTTTACGGGCCAGGCTAAACCTTAAATCAAGGTGGTACGGGCCGAGGTTTTTCACTAAGCATATAGACATTTTAATAATTTTAGGGTCTTCAGACGGGCCGGGCCAAACCTGAAGTCAAGGTGGGACGGGCCGAAGTTTTTCATCAAGTATATAGAATTTCTAGGCCTGTAAAAACGGGCCGGGCCCAAATAAGACGGGCCGTGCCGGGCCAGGATATTCGGTTTTTGAAACGGGCTGGGCCAAGTTGTCGACGGGCCGAGCCGACACCTATGGATGCACGGTTCAAATTCTCTAATTTCATGCGAGCGAAGCCACTACGGCACTGCTAGTATCATAATATATTAGCTGGGTTACCCGGCGTTGCCCGGGGATTTTAGAGGTTTTTCTATCGTTTTTCTCTCTTGCTCCCGTTTCCTTCACCGCTCGCTTGCTCTCCCACTCCCGGTCGTTTCCCGCTACCGGACGCATTCCTGCTCCCGGTCGCTTTCCCATACATACATACATACATACATACATACATACATACATACCTACATACATACATACATACATACATACATACATACATACATACATACATACATACATACATACATACATACATACATACATACATACATACATACATACATACATACATACATACATACATACATACATACATACATACATACATACATACATACATACATACATACATACATACATACATACATACATACATACATACATACATACATACATACATACATACATACATACATACATACATACATACATACATACATACATACATACATACATACATACATACATACATACATACATACATACATACATACATACATACATACATACATACATACATACATACATACATACATACATACATACATACATACATACATACATACATACATACATACATACATACATACATACATACATACATACATACATACATACATACATACATACATACATACATACATACATACATACATACATACATACATACATACATACATACATACATACATACTTACATACATACATACATACATACATACATACATACATACATACATACATACATACATACATACATACATACATACATACATACATACATACATACATACATACATACATACATACATACATACATACATACATACATACATACATACATACATACATACATACATACATACATACATACATACATACATACATACATACATACATACATACATACATACATACATACATACATACATACATACATACATACATACATACATACATACATACATACATACATACATACATACATACATACATACATACATACATACATACATACATACATACATACATACATACATACATACATACATACATACATACATACATACATACATACATACATACATACATACATACATACATACATACATACATACATACATACATACATACATACATACATACATACATACATACATACATACATACATACATACATACATACATACATACATACATACATACATACATACATACATACATACATACATACATACATACATACATACATACATACATACATACATACATACATACATACATACATACATACATACATACATACATACATACATACATACATACATACATACATACATACATACATACATACATACATACATACATACATACATACATACATACATACATACATACATACATACATACATACATACATACATACATGCATGCATACATACATACATACATATATTGCCTTTTATATATAATTATATAAGATACCGTTCCTCAACAATTAGCTTGATTGTCAGCTGAATAAAATAAACTTTAATTTAAAATCGTGCATCGATACGGTTGTAGAATTCTAGGTTTTATCGAAAAATACACTGCCCCTCCGACCCCCAAATTGATTTTACTGGATGCCTACTCCTGGGAGGTATTAAAATAATAAGCGATTTATAAAAAAAAAGTTACGTTTTTATTGGGCACTTGTTTAATATACTAATGAGAACAAGTAGAAGCAAGAAATGAAGGTTCACAGACACAAGTGCATACAACCACTGGACTTCCCCATAAAACATACATAGCTATTTTTTTAGAAATATCTATTACTCAGTTCCAAGATATAATAATCAGTAATAATCACCTCTGTCAAAACAAAACAGTTCCGACTAGCAGAGTCTTTGATAAGTTGACAGCATTTGTAGCTTTCTCGTGATGTGACACGCTCCCGATAGCTTACAACAACGAAGTCAAGCAAGCGTTGCTGATCGACGATTGCCTGAGTCTAAATCCTTGGTTTGAAATGAAAACAAAGACTATTAAGCCAGAAATTATTACTGTCAGAGAGCTTGTCATATCAAATCGCTTGTAAATCTTGTATCGTAATTGTAATTAATGAAACGGTATGGTTTGTATTGATCTAATCATTTTCTGACGGCCATTCATCATATATTTATTATATACCCACACAAAAACAGAGTAGAACTTTACAAACAAATCTATCTGCAAGAGCTGGCTCTCCTATATCGATTGAAGTAAAAGCTACCGTAAAGTTTTCTCTTATCGCGTGCGTGTGCGTGTGCGCGTGTAGAATTGTAGGCCTTGAGTAGCTAAACATTGACTTCTGTTATAGTTCACGATTCAGTGCTTGGCTCGAGCACAACGAGCTACTTACTGTGTTTACATACATTTCGCACAGAGATGAGTATAGAGTGCTAGCTAATTTCCTATCGGTCCGATAGGAGTTTTTTTTTCTACTTCGGAATTATATTATACTTATATATTCGTTTTTAAGATAAGTGCTGTTTTTCGAGTGCTGTCGATAGACTGACTACTTCTTCTGTCCATCGGTTGTGGATTATTACAGCTGTTCTGTTTACTAGAGTTTTGTTGCTGTTGTTGTTGTTGTTGATAAAATGTTTTATTAACTACCGGCTTATACAGCTTCTTTTTTAATACTCTAAAACATCCGATTCGTCATCTCGGTTGTAACCTAATATATAATTTATACGTGTGTAAATGGAAGAAGACGTTGTAAAATCTCCGAACAGCGGAGAAGGAGACTCGAAATTCTCGTTTTTCAGAAGGAATTCCAAGTCCAACAGGGAACTGGCTGAGGCCAGACTGTCCATGTGCAGTTCCTCGACCAGTCTGAACCTCATAGCTGGTGGTTCCGGTAACTTTAAGCGATCTATGCACAATATCTACGAAAAGGTGCGCGATTCCGTTCACCACAAACCCACCCCCGATAGGAATACCAAGCTTTCGTTAAGCTCAACAACAGACACAGCCGATCTTCCGCCGAAAGCTGTAAAAAAAACGTCGAAAAAAGACAAAGATATCTCGGACACCGTTAGTTTGTATGGCGATGCTGGTCAAGACACCAATTCCTCTTTCAAGACTGACGGATTCAGGCAGTCCTTTATGAGGTGAGCTAGGTTAAATGACTAACTAACTTTACCGAGCATATCAAACGTCATAAAACCTAATTAAGTCTTAAGTCAGCCATTTACCTACCTGTTGTTGCTGATGTGCACGATTGACATTAGATGAGAATTTCTAAGTAGCGAATATTTGATGCTTCTGCAATTGATTTTTTAGTTAATGAGTACCTATTCTAAAAGTCAATTACTCACCTATCACCATCACTCGTAGCAAAAACAACCGACAATCCATTTCATGTTTTACAATGTCCTTGTGGAATAGTACGCAAAGGAGACTGCTGAGCGCACACATTATTACTAATTATTCTTACTGAAATGCATGCCAGGCCACGAATTATCTGCTTTTTAATCTCATCGCTATTCAAGTGTTTTTCACTATGTGTTTAGTCTTTAGTAATTGAGAGTTGTCAGACTCCGCCCAAATATGTCAATCGTTTGAGTATACTAAACTGCAGAGTTATTCTTTTAATGTGTAATTTTATTTTAATGCAAGTAGGTAGGTAGTTCATATCCTGTGACAACGAAATCCAGAGCAAACTTCACATCAATATAATGATTATAATTATACCTGTTTTGTTACAACTTAATTGTTCGCTTATTTTGTCTCATTAAAGCAAATTCAGATTTTCTGGTAAGGATAAATCGGCTACAAGAAAACCAAAGAAAGAGTCAGCTAACGCCGGCAACCACTCTGCCGACCGACTCGTAGCCGCCACGAGTCGCTTGAGCGTGTCCGAGTTCGACAGTGAGTTTTCATCTAAGTTGTAAAGTTTACTTGGTACTTAATTAATTACGCGACGTAGGTACTTCTTCGCTAAAAATGTTTACGTACACTTCTTGTACTTGTGTATATAGGTACGTACGCTTTCTCTCTTAGAAGCATTCATTGTTTACATTACCATACTGACGAGCAAGAATTAAGGCCCCGCCCCCTCTCTTTGGTGAAAGTTATAGTCTTTTTCGCGAAACGCCTTTGCGCTATCTGATTGAAGTTTTACCTGTAAATGATCCTCTTATGATCATGCTGGCGTTAGGCAACTTTACAAAACGACTGCGTTCTTGTTAGATGGTTCAAATTGAAACGTGGCGCTAGCGCTAGAGACTTCAACGTTGTCGGCGCTAAACTAGCTCTTTCTTTTTTTTTTGCGCCGTACCTATACGTTACGTACACGCATGCTGTTCCGCCGAATCGAATGGAGTGGAAAATGGAAAAGATTTCCTCGACGCACATTCATCTAGCTAACGTGTTGGAACGAGCTAAAAAAAAAGAATTGTTGTTTAGGAAAAATATAAAAATAAAAACACGTGGTTTCCAGTAAATATTATACGCCAGTCTATATAGCTTTCTTTCTATAGCTTGCCAAAAGGATGTCAGAACTTCTGAAAATGAAGAAAGTTACCACGAAGTTAACGGGGGTGGGATGATGGAATTTCGCATTTTATCAGAAGTTAGGCATGTAAAAATATAAATAATAATTGAGCACATAGTTGGACGATCTTTAGAAATATAGAGTATCTATAAAAAAAACGTTGAGCAATTTTTGCTGCTTTGCGCCTTAGAATTGCGAGCAGAGAAAAAGATGAAAGTCGGCTACGTTAGAACAGAAGTCCCCCCTCTTCAAGCGAGTATATAAGCCCCACCTTCCCCCTCTTAAAACGGGTATATAAGTCCCCTCCTTCCCCCTCTTCAAGCGAGTATATAAGTCCCACTTCCCCCTCTTAAAACGGGTATATAAGTCCCCTCCTTCCCCCTCTTCAAGCGAGTATATAAGTCCCCCCTCGTCAAACTTTCGAACGGGTTACCGTGTGAATTATCTGCGAATGTAAAAAAAAAGTGCCAAGCGCGTCCCAAGCAGATTATAATGATGATCAACCGGGCTCGTGAAACGCAAAGACAACCTCACCTGCAAATAAGTGCCTATATACATATATATGAGCATATAGACAGGCTCACTTTCAAATGCCTGCGATGTCGACCAGCCAATGAATGAATAGGCTACAAAGGTCAAGAAAGTTGGCAAATTTTTTTTTCACAATAGCTGATTGGTTGGTAGACTGATTGGTTATGAAAAGTTACGTGCGTATATATACGATCACTCGGTGCGTTGCATTAATTACTAAAACACAAGCTCTCCCAGGCGTTAGAGGGCAAATTTGCATTATTGCTTATATAAATGCGTATGTGTGTGTGTGTGCGCGTATTATATATATATAGTCGAATCGGAGCCGTCCGTGGTTGAACAAGTTTCCCGATAATTATATTCACGTTTCCATGCTGTTGAGACTATTATAATTTGCTCGAAGAACGGATAAGGCAGACAGGTAGATCGGTCTTGCGCTGATAAACGAATGTACCTATATAGTTCACGTGTGCTTTCTCCTGCATTGTTCTGAAACATCTTTGTCACACGAAAACATGGATTATCTCGTGAAGTTTCGCGATCCGGAAAAAGTGGAACCAGATACGGTGGATTGGGAAGATGATAGCGCAGATCTAGGAGAGTACTCTTTCAAACGTACTCATACAGTCATAAGGAAACGTAAGAAGTCGAGCGATGAAGTCGCTAAAAGACGCTTTCACAAACCTAACGTTATTTCTACACTGGGGAGAAATTTTTGCATTCCTGAAGCTTCAGAAGAAGGTAAAAGTATTTCGGCTTCTCTTTCAAAGTACTAAAGTTTGTACTAGTGTCGGGTGTTATCGGTGTACAGATGGCCTGGACATGTCAGGTTTTTCAAGTTTACGTTTGTCGTGTTTTGAAAACAAATGGTTTGAATTCTGCTCAACCAACTGGTAATTTACTTGATTCTTGGTGAAATACTGAGCAGAAGAACTGATTCGAGCCCCGACATCTGGTGCACGCGATTAAAATAATTTGTAACATTTTAAACGGTGCATCTCTCTCGATTCAATAACATAGAAAAAAAATGGTCGCTCGCTGTTCTTTTTGTTAATTGTCTCGGTGTTAAGTTTCGTGTTAACATGCTCAAGAAAAAACACAAGCGAGCGAATTCTGATTGTAGTATTTTACTCTGTTTTTGGTTTTGTTGTAATTTTGATTTTTAATCGATTTTCGGTTGTCGCGACCTTTATTTGTTTTGTTTTCGTTGGATGCCTTCCGCTGCGCACCTTTCAAAAAAGCTTTTATGTTTTTATTTCATATATGTATAGTTTTTTAGCCATTTTATTTTTAAATAATTTCATATATATTCATTGTTTTTTATTTGCCCAATTATGTAATTTTTTTAAAAAACTTACAGTCAGAGATGACAAGCAGCCAAAACTGCAGATTTCCACATCTAGTCCTTTGGGTTCATCAAAATCACCTGAAGTTACAACGCCCACATTGTCGCCGACATCTTTACGAGAAATTTCCCTCCCTAAAGCTGTTGATGTAGGAATTTGTTTTATAACAAGATTATTGATAACTAATTTGTTGGTATGTTGTGTTTGAATTTTGTATGTGTTTTAGCAATTTCGCATACTACAGCGGTCAGCATTTGATAAAATTAGTGTGAACAGGCGTGTAATAAAAGCTATTACGCACTTGTACACATGTCAGTCCTAAAGATCCAAAACTGTTTTACCTAAGCTTCTTATATTCTTATGCAAGAGATTATTAGATTAAATCAAATATTATGCTAGATTTATTGTTAAAAAAAAACGTCACAAGATATCGAAGCTGTCTTACGAAAGCATGGCATGAAATGTAGTGATTTTAATTTGCTTGAACCAGGTTCAATCCAAAGCATTGAACAATTTTTTTTTGATATTGCTGAGTAGGTAGAGCAACCACATTGTCTAATTACCACATTTAATCATTTACAACGATTGAGATCCTGACTTGGTTGAACTTCTCATAATAATAATGGTAGAAAAAGAAAACATTTTTTATTTAATATCTGACAGTTCGATTAGAAAAACGGTCGTTTTTGATGGGGTGTTTCTAGTGTTGTCATAGTCAGTCAGTATAGTAGTGCAGTTATTGGTAAATTCTACTTCAATCAGAAATCATTGAACTGAAATTCTTTTGGTAAAATTTATATTGAGAGTGTGCTTTTGGTGTGGTTTAGGTTTTAGGAACAAGTTGATGATGCTAAATTAGGCAGATTAATAATTAATAAAATTAAGACTAGCTGATTATCTTAGGTGTAAGTTTTTAAAGTTATTTTAACTTTAAATTAAAAACATTTAAATATGTGACATGGAAAGTCTATTTATTTCACTTCATATATTAGGAAGAGTTCAAAAATTATTTATAACCTTTATTAATTACATCCCTTATATTAACTTTGCTGCCACCAGTCTTGCTTGATTGTGTGCTTAAAAACCTTGAAAGTAAAATTTAACAAACTTCCTGTCATCAAGTCGAGCTGAATTTTAAAATATATTCTCGCTCCTGCTCCTGTTAAATTTAATAATCTATGTTTTGAATCAGAACAAGTCAAACATAATTATATAATTAGTTACTTTTATAAATTAAAAATAAGTTTTAAAAGAAAAATTTGCATTAAATAAAAAGCCAGCGAATCCTGAAATATAAGGGAAATCCCTTGTTATGAAGAAACTGTTTTTATGGTTTGCTTGTAAAACTATTATAAATTATTTCCAAATTATAAGATTACAAGATGTCCACTGGTATTTAGAAGAACTGTGTTATAAAAAAATTGCTCGTTCGTGAGCTTTACCATAAAATTTTACTTTATTATTTCTGGACTCAGCTGCTTCTCCGCTAAGTGAACACCATTTGCTAGTATCACTGTATGGCCATACATGAATATAGACCGTGATCTTTCCGGATCTTGTCCGCTAGGCAAACCGGTTTTATTTTTCCGACTCGAACACGGAACGGCTGATGTAATATTATTTTTTCTAATACAACGCAGGGCTCCAAGATCCAACAGCTGACCACTGATAAGCTGAAGACACTACAGCTAATGATGGAAGAAGCTGCCAATGAACATCGGGTAAAGAATTTAAAAAAAAAATTATTTTATATATTTTATTTTATTCTTTGTTTTTTTTTAAAGTAATTTTTTTATTTATAATTTAGTTTTGACTATTTGTTTTCTGCGTGTATGTGCAAGATAGATTGTGCTGCTGTGGGAATGTGAGTGTGTGTTTTTTTTAATCAGCTGCATATCATATTACTATTTTTTTCAGTGCTTTTGATATTTTCTGGAATTTAGATAAGCAAAACTTTAAACAAACACTACAATTTTTAAGCAGGTGTTTTGGGTTGTTTTTAAAATGCCAAAATGCCACCACCATCTCCCATCAACAATTTCATCTGGCAACGTTTCTTTTATTCGTTGCTTTGAGTTATAATTTGTTGTCCTTTTGTTAAATTTCTAAAAAAAATGATGATAATAACAATATTATTATTATTATGAAATAAACTTGAGTTGTTGAGTTAATCAAGATATTTTTATTATCGTTTTATGTTTCTAATCACTTTTCATAAAATAAATAAAATAAGACATTGTTTAAAAGATGTCCGTCCATAAATTTCAACTATTTGTTTTCGCTCTGAAAGGGGTCTGCCGAATTTAATGATTCGTGCACACGAGGTAATAAAAGTTAAGATATTGTATATATATAGATGAATGAACAGATCAAAAGAATTTAATAGCTTAAATGGTTTTTATTTGAAAGGTGCAATAAAATTGGGTAACGTCAACTGTTATAGCTTGAATTAGGTTCGGCTAGGGAGCAAGAAAGTACGGAAGGGTCAGCTGTAGTGGCGAGATTGTCGGGATGATTTAAGATTGAATCCCTTGCAATTAGTTTCATTTAATTTTTTATAATTTTGTTTTAATTTTACGTGCAGCTTTTATTGCAGAAGAAAATTTAGTTTGAAAAGATATTCGTATGGAGTTTTTGTATTTTTCTTTTTCAATTAAATTTTTGGTAAATCTCCTTGATTAATTGACTTCGGCAGTTGAAGTGCTGGAATTATGCATTAAAACTATATTGTTTGTCATTTTTTTATATCAGCTTGTCTGAACATTTAATGAACATTGTATGAACATTGTTTTTAAAGCAAACAAACAAACAAAAACATCGCATCACGTCTTTCTATTTCGGCACCGGACGAACATTCTTTTTCCGCATCAGATTCCGGACGGCTATAAAAAGAAATCCATCAAATTTTCATCGATGTCGTGATGCGGTTGAAATTGACGCGTACCTGTTTACGATGATGCCGGATGGCTCCTCCGTTCCTGCATCCACGTTTTTATTTATTATCGCGTTTATTATTGCTTATCTCTCTTTTTTTTCATATGATTAAAATGAATTGATGCTAAAATGGGCGTACAATAACTGCAGTCATGTGCCGTGCTCCTGTTACATAACTGGCTTCTATTTGTGTTATGAATTATATGTTATATAATAATTATATTATATTTATAGAAATATATGTATATATTATACATGGATTTGTTGATATTTAACATCTATTTATTTACTTTATTTCGACAAGTTTTTAAAATGTTTAGTTGTATTATTTACGCAAAAAGGTATGAGCGGAACAAAATGTTTGTCGTATTGATGTTAATAATAAATAATTAAGGTCAATGTCAAGTGGGAAAAAGAGAGGTTGTGAACCTAGGTCATGTGGTGGTGGCCACTTCAATGTCCCATTATGTGGTCCACATGAGATAATAAATCTTTATCATTCTACTACTAATGCCACTTCTATTACTACTACTACTACTTCTACTACTACTACTACTACTACTACTACTGCTACTGCTACTGCTACTGCTACTACTACTACTACTACTACTACTACTATGCTACTTCTACTAATACTACTACTGCTACTTCTACTGATTCTGCTTCTGCTTCTGCTATGTAATGCTTCTGCTACTGCTATTAATACTATTACTGAAAAGAATAGTAATTATGGTGGTAATAATAAGGTTATGCTAATTAGCATTTGTATGTAATGTTATATATTTTTCTTCAATTTGTTTCACTGGTAAGTAAGATTATCCTACAACGTGTGGCAGTGCACAGTATAAATTCATTTTAGTTACAACAACTAGACTCTGATAAGGTTGTAGAGTTCTTATTTGGTTAGGTCATATGCATATCATTTGAATATGAAAGTATCTCATCTCTATTTGCTGTGCTTGTCAGACAGTTTAATGTAATTATTGGATTTGCCACGACCTGCAGTGCCATCAGGTTCATTCTCATTCATAATTTATTCAATCTCATTAATATTCATGATTTTTTCAATCTCATTAATATTCATGATTTATTCAATATCAATAATATTCATGCTTTTTGCGATCTTATTAATATTCATTATTTAGTTATGCATGATTTTTTAAGATACAAGATGATTGAGGTAAATGCGTAGATACCTCTCGTAGATAAGTAGATACCTCTCGAGGTGTAAAGTATTTTAAAAACTTCTTAATGGACTCTGAGATTAATGGCTACCGTTTTTTAAAATTTTCCAAGTTTTGTTTACCACTGTTCATCATCATCATCATCGTCATCATCATCATCGTAGTAGTAGTAGCAGTAGTAGTAGTAATAGTAGTTGTCCTAGTGGTCATTGTTCAAGTATTTATATGTTATGAACAAAATCTTCTGGAATGTGATGTAATAATAGTAATAATACACAATAATGTGTGTTTACATTTCTCTCACAAGTCTCAACGTGTTTGTATTATTTTTGATGTCATCTTAGTTTGTATTAAATTAAGTATTATATGTTATGTTTCATATGATGTGTTTTCAGTGTTATAATTAAGTTGTTATTTCTTATAGAAATATATTCAGTGTTTTTGAGTTGTATTTCGCATCAATAAAAGTTTTTTTCTCTGTTGAGAAGAGTTGAGAAGTTTATTCAAGTAATTAATAGAGTGGCATAATATTAATATTATATTTATTCTAGTATTTAATAGAGTGGCATAATATTGATATTATATTTATTCTAGTATTTAATAGAGTGGCTTAATATTGATATTATAGTTATTCTAGTATTTAATAGAGTGGCTTAATATTGATATTATATTTATTCTAGTATTTAATAGAGTGTGATCATATTGATATTGTATTTATTCTAGTACTTAATAGTGTGTGATCATATTAATATTGTATTTATTCTAGTATTTAATAGAGGGGCATAATAATATTGATCAATCAATCAACCAATCAATCAATCAAAATGAACTGATATATAGCCCTTTTTTCGTAAATTCAAAGGTGCTCTTTATTTATTTCTTATTTATATTATACTTATTCTTGATGATTTTTTTCAAAGGTTCTTCAAGCATTTTGATTTACAGGAGAAGTTTTAGTGGCCTCATAAAACTTTACGATTATATCCAATTTTATATCTGATTCAATTTTATATGTGTCTAGCTTTTACCTTTCTGGTTGTTAGACTTTGCTTCGGTATGTGATTGTGTTTGGATGTGTGTGTGTGCCTGTGTAATTTGGTAGTTTTATTTGACTTTGTTTTATAACCTTTTTGCTTCTGTATCTCTTTTCTTTTATTAATCTATTAATCTACATCTATGCATATCAGCAAGATGATTTTTAAACTTAAAAGCTGTATAACTTGTATGATCATTCTAATGGCATTAAATTTGAATATCAGTTTACATGTTGTAATGCATACCTGCCTGCCTTGTCGTTCACCTGTCTGTGCAGTAATTTTTGTTTACTTGTATGAAATGTTATGTATTCACTTCTTACATACATACATACATACATCCATACACACACACACACATACATACACACACACATATATATATATATATATATATGCATATTATATTTACATATAATATGCATTTCCTTAGAGCTTTGTGGGAGAAATATTCTTGTTATAGGTGGAGATCATGTTCAAATAGATTAAATATTATATCTTGTGCTGTCTATGTCTGTTTGCTTGTCTGTCTCTTTGCTATTTCTCTTCCCCTTTATTTCTCTCCGCCGGGTGTATTTAGCACATTAGCTTGTTTTAATGGTTAGAAAACTGTATTTGATGATGTAATGCTTGTTTTAATGGTTAGAAAACTGTATTTGATGATGTAATGAATCAATACTTTTTCTCCTTCCCTTCCATAATAAAGCATTTGAAAAACGAATACAAGAAGAATCCAACGGAAGTGAATTTTTCCAACGTGGAAGCAAAAGAAAAGGTCATTAAAAGACTCAGATCACAACTCAGTCAGACCGGGGAGGTATGTACTTGATCGAATTGCTTTTTCTGTGGTTTAGTGGGGTTGGCTGTTGATGTAGTGGTGGTGGCTGTTGATGTAGTGGTGGTGGCTGTTGATGTAGTGGTGGCTGGTGTAAACGTGGTGGTGTTTGCTGTTTATGTAACAGGCGTGGTATATTTGCTGTTGGTGTAGTTGATGTGGTATATTTGCTATTTGTGTAGTTGTGGTAGTATTTGCTGATAATATGGAAGTGGTGGTATTTGCTGGTAGTTTGGGAGTGATGGTATCAGCTGTTGATGTGGCTGTATGTTATATGTAGCTCAAATTTTTACCAAAAAAAGTTACAAGTTACGATGTTTGACTTTTGGAATTTTTATTAGACAACCAAGTACTGTCAGCTGATTCCAAAAAATGAAAACATATTATGATTTCTTTTTAAAAAAATCAAGTAATATAAATTCCTTAATCACGTGAGTTCAAAAATGATTTGAAGAAAAGAATTAGCTCCTCCCCTAAAAATCTTACCTTATTTAAATTTGTGTACCTCTGTTGTTGTTGTTGTTGGTAGTGGTGGTGATAGTAGTAGTGATGTGTTTGTGGTAGAATTTAATTATTATTTTTTTGTATAGTTGTTAAAATTCAATAATTATTTTATTTATTTTATAAAATTTAAGTTATTTTTTTTTAATTCCAAATATTTCTTTTAAATGTTTATTTCAAAAAAGCATCTGCATTTAAGCTCAACGTAAGAATTCACTGCTATTGTACTTATCTATACAATACAGCTAGCTACTATTTGCATTAGTTATCAATGCATGTATGTGTATATATATATATATATATATATATATATATATATATACTTACTATTTGAATCTCTTAATGAATGAATGAATGAAACAATTAAATTGGTAGAAATAATACATTAGAGCCATTCATCCCCTGTTACGTTACGTTGTCATTGTCATTGTCACGAAGCAAGGCACTGGCACTGTGAATTGAATCACGATTTTGGATTTTGTTTGAGAGATGATCAGTCTAAAAGATATTCTATCATTCTAGATGAATTGAATCTTTAAATGCATTGAATGAGCTGCATTATATACTGTAATGCATGTAGTCTATACTGTAATGCATGTATGTTATACTGTAATGCATGTATTCTATATTGAAAACTCATGTATTCTATTCCTTAATGCATCTGTATTTTTATTCTATTCTGTTATATATATATATATGTTATTCTATCCTGTTATATATATATTGTTTACTGTCCTGGTATTCTGTCCTGTTATTAAAGTTTGTTTATTATATGCAATCTAAAGATTCATATTTCTCACTACTGTCATCTTCAGATAACCACTTGTCACTTACAAACATCATCGTCACAATCATCATCACCATCACCACCATCATCATCATCATCATCATCATCATCATACTCATCATTACAGTAGCACTTATCAAAACCATTGTAACCGCGCGGACCAGTGCAATCGTAATCATTTCCTGATTTGTCCGTTTGTTTCGTTTGTTGTTTCCATTCGGAAATGACGACGACATACTCCCCATATAATCCACATACTCCGGCGGCGATGTTGAAGGAGCGGATCAAAGGAGACGACAGGTGCGTGGAAGTAGATGCAACGTACCTGGTTGAAATTTCTTCTTTGTATTGCGTTACGTGTATTATAAGATTTACAGTGTCTCAACAAATTGCATTCTTTCTTATCAAAGTTCTCGAATATGTCTCCAAGCTATCCGTTTTGAAGTAAGCAAAGTAAAGTAAATAAGGAATGTATTCTTCCGAAAATCGATGAATTATGATGTAATTAATGGTGGTTTTCCAGCATTTAAGATCATCTTAGATTATGTTATAATGTCTATCATAGTGTTTCCATGCACTTTTAGTTCTTTCGAGCTAATGTGGACGTCCTATTTAAGACACGATATCTATGGTGTTTATAAAGATGTTTCTGTTCCTTTTGGTTTTTGTTGTATTAATAAATAAATAATTATGTTCTTGAATTTGTATTAATTTATTTATTTATTTGCATTTTTTTTAATATATAATGTATATATAAATATAAATATATACTAAACATTCGATTAAGAGCTTTCTTTGTTTTGAATCAGTCTTCATTGGTTTCTGTTGAATTTCTAATATTTGGTAACCGAATATACATTTCATTGAAAAAAATGCAATTTGTATTTATTTATTTAATTAATAGATATAAATTTATTTTTTTTATTTTTTACTCCTAATTAATGAATAATAATATTCATGGGTTTATATATATATAAATTTATTTATTTGTAACTCTGTGTTACTTTTAAGCCTTTCGTAAACAGGATGTTTATGCCTGGAACTTATCAGGTGCACTTTCTACTTCTTAGTAAATAACAAACTGATGTTATAGTGCTTATTTCTCTAACTACATGTTCCTAACGAAAAAATAAGTTACTGCTTACTCGGACGGTATCGAAAATGTTATCGAGTTTTTCTACATCAGGTAATGTATGTTATGCTTTGTGTATTTGTATTTACATGAGGTATGTATGTTACGTTATGTGTATCTGTATTTACAGTGCACTCCGCTTATAACGAAGAAACATTATCCATGAAAATTACTTTGTTATATCCCAAGTAGTTCGCTGTATCCGTAGTTTGCCAATTATTTTCGATAATAATTAGTTCTATTATGCTGATTGTAGATTGTAAATTGTGATATGTAAATTAAACTGTAACTTTTAAGCCTAAATTATCAGAGAAGTTTTTACCAGTGTTGAATAATTTTAGATAACTTAACTTCTTAACAATGCTTGGTCTTGTTCAAGTGATTTGGGAAAACCCAAAGAATTGTTTTTCCATCCTGTTGATTATTTTGTAATCACTCTCTCCTTCCTCACCTGGTTTGTAATCACTACCATTTCCCTCATCTGGTTTGTAATCACTACCATTTCCTTTCTAACCTGGATTGTAATAACTACCATTTCCTTTCTCACCTGGATTACAATCACTATCATCTCCTGTCTCACCTGGATTGTAATAACTATCATCTCCTTTTCACCTGGCTTGCAATCACTATCATCTACTTCACCGGGAGATGTTTTAATTTGATTTATGCCACTTGTCCGTGTTTATATTGTTTTGCTTCCCATTGGTTTATCTATTTAAAAAAACAACAACATTAATGCTTTGATACATGTTTGCTAACTTGCATATAAGTCATAGGTCAAATATACCAACCAGGCAACCACTATATAGGGATGTCATTGGAGAATTTTTATTAAGTTAACTCCTTTGAAGCTTTTTTCATCTTTGAATACCTACAGTTCAATACAATTACATCTGTACGAAATGTGTATGGCTTCGAAATGTGTATGGCTTTGAAATGTGTATGGCTTTGAAATGTGTATGGCTTTGAAATGTGTATGGCTTTGAAATGTGTATGGCTTCAAAATGTGTATGGCTTCGAAATGTGTATGGCTTCGAAATGTGCATGGCTTCGAAATGTGTATGGCTTTGAAATGTGTATGGCTTTGAAATGTGTATGGCTTCAAAATGTGTATGGTTTGGAATCTTTTGTTGCAAGAGATATAGAAATTTCTCAGATGCATGAGATCCACAAGGTTTTGCTTATTGTTGCTGGGAATCTATTGCAGGTGTTCATTGAGATTGCATTTATTTAGTCCAGGGCTCCATTGCTGATAGAATAGGGTCGTGCTGTGCTGTACCCTCTCGCGTTGTGTAATAAAAAATTTGGATGAAAGATGGATGAGTGGAGGAAGCAACTCGTGTTGAACTTCGCTTAAAAATTCATATTGGTCACGATGTGAGAGCGATTTATTCAGGGTCTACCATGGAAGAAATTTATGTTCTTGGAAAATGATGATGGTGATGGTGATTGAAAAATTATGAATCTATTATGTGATTGAAAACGATAGATTTTATAGCTATATTTTAACAATAACAATCCTTATTATTTCCTTCTCTAACCAGGCACCACCTCCGCAACTTGAACTTTCAGTGACCCCCGGCAATCCTCCTGCTTCGACTCGAAACGTCGGAGGAGGAGGACGAGAGAGACAACTGAGCTGTATAGAAAATAGTGCCTCTTCTCTCGACGATAGAGAGGATAGTTCTTCATCGTCTACTGGTCTGCCTCTTCATGCTCAACAACCGATGCCGGTAAGTATTTATTCTTCTTCCGTGTTTGTTTTGTTTATTCCCTTCCGGGTCTTTCGTCTTTCGTCGAGGTACCGGTCACAAGTCGTGCATATAAATCGACCGTCTCTTCGTGGAACATCTTAGTTTATATTCAATTTCTTTTCTTATTTGATCTCTTAACATTTTCATTTACTTATTATTTTATTATCATTATTTATTTGCTTACGCATAAAAATTCATTCTTCGTCCTGTCTGAATAACAGCAGCGTTCTGTATGCTATAAATAGATAAAATACATTAAAATGTTTTTTTGTTATATATATATATATATATATATATATATATATATATATATATATATATATATATATATATATATATATATATATATATATATATATATATATATATATATATATATATATATATATATATATATATATATATATATATATATATATGCATTCTTCCATTCCAGTGATGGCTGATATCTCCTTATCAACGAGTATTCTTTCATAAGTAAAAATATTTTCTCTTTCCTATACATATCTTATACATATATAAAAAATAATATACATATAATTTTTTTTTTTAATTTTTCTTCCATCCATGATCCTATAAACCTTTCCTCAATCGAGTTTCCGAGCTTCACCCAAAAAGACATTCCTTCTTTACACTCCCAATTCCCCGACGATTCTTCGTGGGAGGTTTCCCTACTTGTCGTACGTCTTGTGGAAAAGAATTGCCACTCCAACCTAAAATAGGAATAATATATTAAGCATCAAATTAGCGTGATCTTCTTTTTTTTTATCACGTTACGCATTTGTAACCTTTAATATGCCAAGCCCTACCTGCCATCTCAGTGGAGTTTACCATGACGGGATTTCCTACAAAGCAACAAGTTTTTGTTATATATATATATATATATATATATACATATATTTGAAACATCATCTAAGTCACTGTAGTTTTTTTAGCTCAGTTTTGTAAATTTCCTATCAAATTTTCATTCAGTCATCATCATCATCATAATCTGAATGGTGGACTTCAGAATATCTATAAAAAGCCACAAATTTTCTTTTACACCACAGCTTAATCAATTCTTTATTAAATTAATGATAATAATAATTATTATTATTATAACTTTTTTGTCTTTGAACCATTATTGTAAAAAAGTCACCAAAAATCTACCACTGCTCACCCGTCACTTTTTTGACCCACGCACAGCGAAAGTTCAGCAGTCGGCTAATGAAGGGGGCGTACGCGTCCAGTAACCTGTCGAGGTCGCATTCGGACAGTTACAAACAGAAGCATCCTCCCTTGGAGTTCCTCAAGCCGTCTGTTTCCTCTGACGACTTCAGGGTGAGTGATCGATCGTGACGGTCAGCTGTTTTCTTTAAATTTGTTGTCATTTCATTAATGTAACAAAGCGTTAGTAATTTAATAATCACTTTGAATGTGATCAGTGTGGAGAAGTATTTGTAATTATTTTCTGTACTGTCTCTGTTGTCCCCGTTGAATACCCGGTCCCGGTTGAATCCCCAGGTCTCCTTGTATTTCCGGTCCCCGGTTGAATCGTGAGACCATGATGATTATAATTCGGATTTGAGAAGATCAGATTTATTTCTGATTACTTTGGATTTATTTGAATTTAATTGCTTTGTACTCGTGCTTGCTTGGTTACTATCCAAGTAAGGCAAGATTTGCTGGTTATAATGTTTACACTTAATTGGGTTTTTTTTTTATATTTGCCATGCATAGAGAAATGAATCTATGTGAGAATTTTATCCAATAATAGCACATTATATTTTTTTTTCAAATATGAATGAGACTAATTTTAATGGTTTTTAAGTAAGTTTTAAAGTACATCATCTCTTAAAAACTAGTACTAAAACTATTTCTCATATTGTAACTTTTTTATTTAAAAAAAAAATTGGGTACAAATAATAAACACAATTCATGACGCATTTTTTTAATTTCTTGCAGACGATTCCGGAAAATGCCGCCATCGGTTCCCTCCATCAGAATTCCGCCCTTTCTCGGAGCCATTCCAAGTCTCAAGGGGGTACCTCGGACGGGAACTCTGAGTCGGACCAGCTGCACCCTCTTGCCGAAGAGCATTCTACAAGTGTGAGTGTGGCATGCATATATGTTGTTGTTTCAGACAAAATATTCTTTTTATGGCAAAAATGAGTTATTAATTGTTTATTCTTTGCTATATTTTTAAAAAATGTTTTTGTTATCCTGGATGGATATATGATCTTTTGGGTCATCAGAGGACTTTCCTGGATCTGTAAATGGCTGTGTGTGTGAATTTGCTTGTTTATCATCGGGACAGGTTATTGAAGTGTAAGTAGCTGTTCGTTACTTACCAGGAAATTATTTTTAGTACAGACCAGAGAGAGTTCTTAGAATACTACATGAAGATATTAAACAGTTTTTTGGATTATAGATTGCAATTGACGGTGGTGATGATGGTGATGATATATGATATACGATGATGATGATGATGATGATTGTCATGATGATGGTGATGATGATGGTTGTTATGGTCATGATCAACATCAGCATCAAGGTGATTGGGACAGTGATAATGATGAAGAGATCTGTGATGATGATGATGACGATGATGATGATGATGATGATGATGATGGTGATGATGATGATTGTTATGGTCATGATCAACATCACCATCAAGGTGATTGGGACAGTGATAATGATGAAGAGATCTGTGATGATGAAAATGATGACGATGATGATGATGATAATGATGATAATGATAATGATTATGATGATGATTATGATTAAGGGGAGATTTTCTTTTCTATTTTTTTATAATAATCTGGGGAAGGTCACCTCAGTTTTTTTTATCGAAAAGCTGTAATTATCTTTGTTTTTGTCTTATGCTTTCATGTCGCGGACTCTCTCTTCCAATGTTCCTCGTTATCTCTCCTTTTTCTCTCCTGTGCCTCTCTATCTCTCAACTCTATTTCTCTTTCTCTCTCTTTCCTCCTCTTTCTCTCTCTAATTTTTTTTGTTATTTTCGAGTACACCGACAGAAGATATGATTTGTGTAACTTTCTTCCTGGTTTCCACTTCGGATATTTCTCCTTCCACGCGTTTCTCGTTTTCTCGCCTCCGTCAAGAATTCCAGGAATGCTTATCTCTTTTCTTTTTTTTTATCTGTTATGACCGGCCGGATCAGAAATAATGCAGACTGAGGTTCACCGAGCAACTCGATGATGCAAAGATTGATCTGTCTCGCTTGTTTACCTCTCCAACATTTGTTCCAGTTACGGAGAATGTCATCTCATGTCCTCTTTCTTGTCTCTGTGTGCTTCTATGTCTTTCTATTACTGCCCGATCGTATAGACGTATTGGGACGCCTGTATTATGGCCTCGCTCTCTCTTGCTCCCGCTCATTCTCCCGCTTCCACTTGCTTTTCGAATCCCGCTCGCTCTTCCGCTCCCGCTTGTTCCCCCACTTGCTTTCCAGCTCCCTTTCTTTCTTCATCTCCCTCCTAACTTTTTTTGCCTATAAAACCTAAAATAGATTTGGTAAAAGTTGCTTGAAACCTCCTTTAAACTTTGTTACATAAACTCAATTTGAATTTGGTTATGCAATAACCTTTGATGTTCGTTTGTACATAGGCACTTTTCGCCTAGGAGGCGTTTTGCTCATAAAAAATGAAATAATGAGCCAATTTTAAAAAAAATATAAACCTTCTCCTTAATGAGTACCATGTTGTGTCAAAATTTCTTAGTATTTGGTCCAGCCGTTCTTGATTTTAGCGCTCCGAAACACATTTAGCGACTTATTTATATATATATATATATATGTATGTATATATATATATACTATTTATATATGTATATAATAAGCATTCTATCTCTTGTTGGTGCAGTCTAACAATTTTTTTATATTGATTTTTTAGTCTTTCTTATCTAACATGGAAGTAAGTTATGATGGAACATATGGAAACCTTCTCATACTTGATTCCTCCTGTGATGTGTGTTGTTATAATAAGCAATTGTGTGATGATGATGTTGATGATGATGATGATGATGATTATAATGATGGTGATGATGATGATGATGATGATAGTTATGATGATGATGATTACAGCTTAAGCTTATGTGCAGTAGTGGTAATACATATAATGATATAATTATTCTCTTTACTTTTATCATTCGATTGTATTTATTAGATCTCGTATCCTTTTAATGATGCATATTTATGTGACTGCTCTGTGAACTTTTTTTCTCTCCTTTTCAGCTGATAATAATTATATATTAAACTACTCCTGGAAGGGATTACTCACTAATTTGAGAGAGAGAGAGAGAGAGAGAGAGAGAGAGAGAGAGAGAGAGAGAGAGAGAGAGAGCAAGAAAGAGGGAGAGAGAGTCAGAGCAAGAAAGAAAGACAGAGACAGTGAAAGAAATGGCTGCAAAAGAAGAGCTAGTTTACTGGTTAAAAAGTTATCTTTCCAAAAAAATCTTTAATTAAATTTGTTTTTCTTCTTTTTTTCGACACCGAGGAGGAAGATTGGTGGATTCCAAGAAATTTTGCATTTGGTTAGAGTTTCAACCTCCACCAGTGGATCTGATGATGTTGTTGTTTATGTTGATGTTGATGATTATGATGATGATGTTAAAATTTGATGATAATGGGTGATCATGAAGGTTGATGATTAAGATGAAGAAGGTTGATGAGGGTTGTAGTGGTAATGATAGTGATGATCCATCCTTTTCTCTAATTAATGATAATTAATGTTCTTCTTTCCTCATCGACTGGTGGTTCATTCTGAACTGCTTCGGAAAACACCCATAAAAAACAGAATGCGTGTGTGTTTGATGTGGACAACCAAGCGGGCGTCATGGAGCCAATATAAGAGAAAAATTCTCCTGGTTTCATTCACAAAAAAACATGTGCTTTGCATCTTTGTGTGCATTTCTTTGTGTAAAGGTTCTGTTTATGCATGAGTGTATATGTGTTAAGTCTGTGTGTGTATTGGAATATATGTGTTTCATTGTGTTAGTATTAATATAAATGTACTATACGGGTTTATATATGCATCTGTTGTGCTTTATTTTGTGCTTGTATGACAATGCATGTATATCTATTAGTGCATATGTACGTATGGGTATAAATATGTTTTTTCAAGTATGGGTATTTATGGGTAGTATAAATGTCTTTTTGTATGTATGGTATTGTAGTATAAATGTCTTATTGTATGTATATGGGTAGTATAAATGTGTTTTTGTATGTATGGGTAGTATACCGGTTTTTTTGTATGGTTGGGATATAGGTCTTTTTGTATGTATGGGTAGTATATAGGTCTTTTTGTATGTATGGGTAGTATATAGGTCTTTTTGTATGTATGGGTAGTATATAGGTCTTTTTGTATGTATGGTATTGTAGTATATATGTTTTTTTTGTTATGTGAGATTTTTTATTTCTTTTGTATTTAAAAGATGTATGCAAGTATGGGTTTCAATCATTCGGTCATGACCAGTTTTGAGCGGTACTGTTCAGGTATTGTTTAAAAACCGAAACTGCAATAAAAACGTAAAATTTCAGACGATCTATTAAAGTGTGTCAATGTCTGATAACATTGGATAAATTATTGAATGAATAAATAAATAGGAATATATATTTATTAAGCATTACAATGTTTATGAGACACATATATAGGAAATTTGGATGGTTTACAATTCACCACAGAAATGACACTGCCTTTATATAACAAAAGGGACTACTTACCATCATTTTATTGGTGATGATTTGGTAGCTGAGGTGGCAAGGTGGTTTGCATGGAAGCAATGTGGTGTCTGGGTTCGAGTCCTACTTTGGACCACTTTTATTTTATATGCTTTTATTATCTTTCACTTGTCCGGATGTCCGTGGACGTTTTGATAACCTTCACCTACTTAAATTTTTTTTTATAGTTTAATTAAACAAGAATAAAATTTAAAAAACAAAGATTATTAAAAAATAAATGAATAATGATGACAAAAATTTTCGTCGTCATAGTAACTAAGAACATCTTTTGTTTACTGTTCACCAGGTAATATTTTTACGATACGATGTCGCTATGAAATTTTTCAGCTATCTTAAAAGCATGTTATTAATTATTTAAATTAACTTTCACCTGTTTATATATATATATATATATATATATATATATATATATATATATATATATATATATAATATACATACATATATTATAATAAAGCATGTATAGGTTTTTTATATGTTAAAAAACCGTTTGCAGTCATTGGACGTGTCAAACAGTACGACCTCCATTCCGGGTCACAGGACATCTCAGCAGTCGGTCACGATCATGACCTTTGATGACGATGAACTTCCGGACTTTGAAAGAGATGTAATTGTTTTTTATAATGATTATAATATAATAAAATTTATTATTAAAAATACAATTTTTAAATAAATCATTAAATATACAATTTCATTTAACATTTTCAACATTTTAAATCCATTTGTTTGTTCTTTGAAATGTTTATACATAATATATGAATATGGTGGGCATATAAATTTATGTGTCTACTGTCTACTTCTGTATAACGCACTCTTAAGAGTTATTTGTAGACTCGGTAAACTGTGTTTTGTATTGCTAATATCTTGACTTTATGACACATAAATCATTTTCTTGCAGCCCATCTGCTCAGGTAGAATCTAGTTTTCAATAGTGAAAACTCATTGATTTAGATTTGACGTTTGTCACATATATAGTTCTCGATTGACTCAACCTGTCGTAGCATGTCTGGTCTGAAAACTGAAAACTGTGAATAAGGACTTGCATTGATTGCCACGGTTTTCTCGATGTTGGAACACCTTTTGTTAGGTCGGTCGCAGTGAACCCTCGATCATCATTCGTGCGAGTAGTTAATATTGTTACAATATTGACAACCGTATTTGGATTCCTCTAGAATGGTTGAATAATTTCTTGAAAGTAATAATAAACAAGAGGACTTTATTTCCACACCTATTCTCCGCTTTCTAAAATTCCTTGACTTCTAGGGCCTTCAAAAGAGAGAGAAAGGTTATAACAAGCATAGATTACAATAACGCATGCCTACCCATCAACAGAGCAAGCATGACCTCGATACAAATCCTCAACGACCTGCTCACAAAACTTTTCGTAGTCTTCTAAAACACTCCTTCGCCTCTCCGGAAAGCACTTGCCGTTGTTGAGCCGAGGCGGAGAAAGGTTATAACAGGCGTAGATTACAATAATATATTCCATCCTGAAGGTTAAAAAGGTTATAACAGGCATAGATTATAATAATATATTCCATCCTGAAGGTTAAAAAGGTTATAACAGGCGTAGATTATAATAATATATTCCATCCTGAAGGTTAAAAAGGTTATAACAGGCATAGATTATAATAATATATTCCATCCTGATATCTTGTATCAGCGAAGGAGCTTTGCGATTCGGAACTATTTTTAGCGGACGATTGAGATTAGAGTAGTTAAATATTCTATCTTAATAGAGTTTTGTACCGGCAAACTTAATGATTCCGAACTATTTTTAGTTGATGAATAAGATTAGATTCATTAATCATTTGGGATTCCCTGAACAATTAATGAAAGATAATCATATTCTTTAACTGCTGTCTTAGTCATAAGAGAATAAACAGCTGTGAATAATCAAATTTGCTCTCTCTCTATCTCTGATGGTTTTGGCTGGACTTTCAAGTTCCAACAATTCAAGAAATCTGATAAACCATAAAACATGCGAGACTATAAATAGCTTTCGCCGGGAATCCCGATGAGTGTTTTTACTAGGTTAGTTATTCCTGGTATCCTAGTGAATCATCTATTGAATTAAAACAACGTGTTCTTGTTCTATCCCTACTTTGTATCGTTGGTAATAGAAAGAGGATATTGTGTATTGATCTATTAGGTTGTTTTGTGACTTGTATCTCCAATAGACTGAGAAGGAGAAGCTCTAAGAAATATTGTTCATGTTCGGCTGATCTCATGGCTGTTGTTTCGTACTGTGATATTTTTTTTCTACATTATGTTGTTATTTCAATATGCATATTCATTAGTATGATAATGTTTTAAATATGCATATTCATTAGTATGATAATGTATTGAATTTGTACATTCGTTAGTAAAATAATTTATTGTTTTTATTCGTCATCGTTTTATGTCCATTGATCCTTTGTTATTTATTTATCGCAATATAATATGTATATAATAATAATTATAATAATTATTATTATTATTATTATTATTATTATTATTATTATTATTATTATTGTTGTTACAACACGTGTGCCTCTTACCGAGAATTCTTTGAAAACTTGACTTTAAAAACTCCCAGGGATCCAGTTCATCGGAGAACTTCTTCTTGAAGTTCGAAGAGATCAAGAAGAAACCAGCCCACCTCGCCATATTCCTTCACTACTTGATATCCAACTCCGATCCTGCATCTCTGGTTTGTATCTCATCTCTCTCTCTCTCTCCAACGAGAGAGAGAATGATATTTTTATGGATTTTTTTGTTTTGTTTTGTCTCTATTTTGTTTTAGAGAGCTTTTGAGCTTCAGTAAAAGACGCTTTAAAAATGTGTATTGATTGATTGATTGATTGATTGATTTAATGTTTATTATCAACATGAATACGGCTAAGTAAGAGTTTTCACTAAACATCGAACAAGGTTTTATTTAATTTATTTTTTTAATTTATAATTTATGCGTCATTAATTTTTTAATGTTATCATATAAATAAATAGTTATATATACACAAAATATGTGTAATATATATATATATATATATATATATATATATATATTGTATAATTATATAAAAGAATTTGTGTTGGTTCGAATAGTGCGAGTAACCAAATATGACGCGTTTTAATAACATTAGAGAATTAGAGCGACTATGTGACGGACAGGTGCGACGGTTACTAATTAACACGAGTTATTATTATTCCAGTTATTCTACCTGGTGAGCGAGGGATACAACCAGGGATCGAGCAAGGAGATGAGGAGATGGGCGTACGAATTGTACACGACGTTCCTCTACGAGAAAGGAGTAAGATTTTCAATTTATCGTCACGTAAACGTCGATTACATTTATTCAATTAGTTGGTTATTAATGTCATTAATGTTATTATTTTTATTAGTTATTATTGTTATTAAACATTATTATTTGTTTATTATTTTAATTTTTTCAAGTAATCATGTTATCTGAATGTTTTAATTCTTGTTAAATGCCGTTGGTTGTGGCTTATATGATCAGATTTTTTTCTTTGATATTGGTGAATTCATTAATATATTATTTTTAATAAATTTCTTTTCGTTCAGAGATCCGGACCAGGTGTCATGTAATTTAACCTGGTTCTGATCTCTCTCTCTCTCTCTCTCTCTCTCTCTCTGTCTCTCTCTCTCTTTAGTCGAAATGAAAATATAATTATACAAATAATTTAAAATAATAATTATAATTATTATTTTCTCGTAGCCACTCAATCTGGAAGTGGAGCAGAGTTGTCTCGAACCGATTGTAGAGGTATTATCGGGCAAGTCGGAAAAAGAGGACAGGCTGACGGCCCTATTCGACGCCCCCCGAACGGCTGCACTGGCCACCATCGGGGATCAGCTCAATGACTTCAGGACCAAGCTGTCTATCGGTAAAGTTATGCTGGGTTTTTTTTTAATTTTTTTTGAATTATCCAGACAAATTAAGACACAAACAGCAGTTTGTAGGGATTATTATTCCATTTTCTACCTTGGTATGAGAGTGTCTTGTACATGATGAGAGCGGGTTTAGTTACACTGTGTGGGGTTGTTAGTTGTTTTTTGTATAATAATGGTTTCCAGTCCTTCACAACAGGTGTTTTAAAACTCAAATAACAGAATGCAAAATTTGATTCTTTTTCGCTTTCCCTCCTGAAATAGAAGGGACTGACTCGCAATTAGCAAGGCGGAGTTACAAGACTGCTTATTGGACGATGATTTATTAATAGAAATTTTGTTTTACTAGAGATGATGTCAAGCTCGCATGTTTCATCATTTTAGTTTTGTGTTTTTTTAATTAAAAAAAAATTTCTACGAAGTTGTTTTAATAATTATTTCCATGCTAAATGATGAAGTCAATAGCTAATTTATTAATTTATGCGCATGCTAATCAGGTCTGGGGAGTTTCTACGGTGAGCACGAGTTGAAGACGTGTACGGACCACTCGTCCGAAATGAATTTCATCGAGAATCATCTTTGGAAGCAATTCCTTCTCTGCTCGTTTGTACAAGTTTTTGGTTTTTTTCATTTTTATTATTATCATCATTAAGTCAGGGATCGCCTGAGAAGCTCAAAAGAACAAATTCCTGAAATTCATCTTCTGAATTTATATATATATATATACTTTTATTGATTGTTTCACTCTTTTTGTCTGTTAGTTATTGAATGTAGCCTTTAAATTTTTTTTATTTATGCCATTTTATACATGTTGTAAAATCAATAAAAGCAAAATATATATTCAGTTTAAAATAATAGTTATATTTAACTCGAATTTATTTTTGTTATATAGTAAATAATAGATTAATAATAATAATAATGTGTTATTATTGTGCTATAATCTATGAAATTAAAGGTTTAGAATCAGAGTTGGCATATAATAGATTCTTATTATTTATTATGATTTAATTACTTCATTATTACAATTTCTTCCGAACAGTCGCGAAGAGTTCGAAAGGTCGCAGGCCACCTGTTCCGCCTTGGTGACTGTCCTACGAACGGTCGGCTTCAGTCCGGCAAACGGCTACTTGGATCGGTTTCCGCCTTTTAACCACAAGGAAAAGTCCAAGTTCTCCGTGTTTTCTAAATCTTCGAAGAAGGTGTGTTGCAGAATGTAGTTGCTGTTGCTGTTGTAGATGTGTTGGGGAATGTAGTTGCTGTATTGGATGTTTTCTTTGCGAGTATTTCTTACTTATTATTTTGTGTCTCGTTCACCCTGCCGTACATTGGTCGTGAAAAAACGACCAATGGGAAATTAGTTGGAGGGGTCTAGTTAATTATGCTTCAAAATTCTCTCTATCGAGTGTAGTAGTACTAGTAAGAGGTTTTTGGTGCAAATGCATCTTTTTATTGAATTTAAGATATATATTGTTCTGTTAGGTTAGTTTACTTGTTATTTCGTATAACTATGACTCAAATGATTATTTGTTACGACCTCCGGTACGACGACCTTTCACCCCTGCAGAATGTCAACATGCTGGTCGCAGATCATCACCTCCAACAGCAGCAGTACAGCTCCATAACTTCGTGCAATCATTGCACCAACCTCATTGGAGGGGTTGGCTTACAGGGATACACCTGTCAGAGTGAGGGTTTTTTTTATAATCAACATTTTTAAATTTATTGTTTTTTTTAATTTATCGTTACTATAATGTTTTAATTCATCGTTGCTATTATCTTTGAATTTATTTGTTTTATTTAATTAATTAATAACTGATATAAATTCAGCTGTGAAATTGTTGTTATTTTTATTATTTCTAATCAATCTAAATATGATATTGAAAATTGGATCTATGGCAAATTGTAGATGTGGCAAGTTGTATATGACACATTGTATATGACGCGTTGTATATGGCAAGTTGTATATTGCAAATTGTGTATGGAAAATTATGTTTTAAAAATTTATATGGCAAACTGTGTGTGGCTGATTGTGTATGACCATTTGTTTATGACAAGTTATATATTGCACATTCTTTAGAACACAATGTTAGTGGAAAGTTATTTATATCATTGATTTTTTGTCAACGTTAAAAGAATGCGATTGGAACTTCCATAAAACTTGTTTGACCTCTGTCAAGGACAAATGCCCCAGCAAGAAGGTCGACCGGTCCAAAACCACTCCCGGTCTTCTAAGGAAGAAAATCAGCATCAAAGGTTTATATATATACATATATATATATCTTTACGTGTGTGTGCGTATTATATACATATATATCTATGATATCATAAGTTTTAATATAAATTTAAGATACGGAATACCTGTAATGTAATAATACTTCTAATTACAAGCTTTGGTTTGTTGACATTTAAATATATGCAGAGATTTCCGACAAGCTTTTTCTTGTGTGATGTAGATTTACGAATATGATCGTAATTTATGTTTATGTCTTGTAAAGAGATCTGAGCACAGGTGAGTTGCACACCTGTGTTAATAACTAGCTGTCATGCTTAGCTCTGTGATAATTACCAAATGTTATTAATTTGTATTCTCTGGTAATCTTATACTTATTTAAGTATAAGATTTATGTGTTGACATATGGATCAATCAATCAATTCTATTTATTAAGTTGTGAAAGATTAGTAATAATAATAAAATAATAATGACATTCTTGTTTGTTGTTTATGCATTTTTCGTTTATGGTTTTTTTTATAAAAGGAACTAATATTTACATAATTTATACAGTTATGTTATAGATGCGGTAGACTCCCGATTGTAATCTTAAAAAATTCTTCAATTGATCTTTAAGTTGATCAGTAAATTTTCTTATGAGTTATATAAATACTTTTAAATTCCTATTCTTAAGGCTGACATGACATAGACTCTAATTAAAGACTGTAAATGCCCTAAAAATATACAAACCTTTTTGGAAATCTAAATAGATTCACTTTACAATTTTTTATTTTACCTGCTCTACAAGCTAATAAGAATTGTAAAAAAAAAAATTTATTTCATATCTTTCTTGTTTATGGTTTTCAATAATCTGTTTTTTTTTTAAATAATTTTGTTTATTTTTTAATTTAAAAGAAATTAAAAATGGTTAAAAATGTAAATGGTTGTTTCTTCGACAGGAAGTTCATCGATGAAGCACACGGACGAACCAGGTGTGTACGAGCGTGTGATGCGAACACGTGCATTGTCGTATGTCGTGCGTGATGCACGTGTTGTCGTCGTTTTAACATTTCATCTGTGTGTTATTAGTGATGCATGTTACGTTTATTTCACATAACAAGTTCGATTTCTTATGCTTACGATATTATTTATCATTATTTATCATTATTTTTATTATTATTATTATTATTATTATTATTATTATTATTGTTATTGTTATTATTATTATCATCGTTATAAATATTTATTGCAGTTATACAACTAATCGTTTCATTTGCTTTTTAAAATTTTGTTAGCATCTGCCTGCTTTTAGTATTTTTTGTTGCTGTGGCTTTGTTTTGATTCGGTTGCTGTAAAAGTCCCCTAGAGAGCAGGAGGTGTGCTCTCTTCGAAACATTTACTGTGGTTTCAAGTTTGAGAGTATTTTTTTAATGTTTTTCAATCAGCATTGTTCATATTTTATGCTTAAGTCATGTTTCGTCGGTTAAAAGTGAATTTAAACTCGATTCAGCTGGGATTTAAATTCAAATGGCATGTCAATCAAATATATGTTTCTTAAGTGAATTGTATGTATATATGTATATGTATATATATATATATATATATATATATATATATATATATATATATATATATATATATATATATATATGCGTGTGTAAGTGTGAAATTGTGAATTTATATGCATATTTTTCATCTTCTTCTATCTGTTTAAACCATTCAAGCAATCATGATTCACCGACCTCAATATTCAAGTAAGTTTTTTTTAAAGCTTGCCACTCTATTTCTCTCTCACTCAAATACACACTCACTCTGTCTCATGTTTCTTTGCACACACACATACATACATACATACATACATACATACATACATACATACATACATACATACATACACACACACACATACATACATACATACATACATACATACATACATACATACATACATGCACACACACACATACATACATACATACATACATACATACATACATACATACATACATACATACACACACACACACACATACATACATACATACATACATACATACATACATACATACATACATACATACATACATACACACAACTCTATCTCAATGTTTCTTTCTTTTTTATTACATCCATGTGTTTATTTATTTGTTTGTTTGTTTATATATGTTCATATGTTTCTATTCCATTCTTTTATTTTGTTGTTTTATTTTCATTTGTTTTCTTATTCATTATTCTTTTGATAAAGTTGTAATATGCTTGTGTCAAATAAATAAATTAATTAATTATAATTAGACAAGTTTCAAATTATCTTCAATATATTATTAATTACTAATTTTGTTTTTTTTTGTCTGTTTGATTTTTCACTCTGCTAACAAATGAGATTTACAACATAAAGAGAAAGTAAGACAGCTGGTGTGTCTGTTTCTCTCTCTTCCACTATTTCTTTCTTTTTCTGCCTCTGTTTGTCTTTCTCTGGCGATCTCTTTGTCTTTATCAATCCATCTGTAGATAATTTTTTCTATTTCTCTCTCCCTCTCTCCCTCTCTCTCTCTCTCTCTCTCTCTCTCTCTCTCTCACACACACACACACTCACACACACACACACACACACACACACACACACACACACACACACACACATACACACACAAGTTCAGACATTACATTGACACATTTCTTTCTTTTTTTTCAAATTTTGCCTCCTATCAATCATTTATATTTACTTTCTCCAATTTTTATTTGCAGTTAGTTTTTCATTTTCCTTAAAACCTCAAAACTTTCTCGGCTTTGAATTTTCCTCACCGACTTACCAGCTTATTGTTTTCAAAAAAAAAAAAATTATTCTTTGCCTTGACTAACACAGCTTTCAACATTTCACTAATTCACAACATCATCCAACCTTTTTTTTCATTCATTCGTTCCATCCATCCTTCTTCAGATGCCAAGCTACCTCGGGCCACCTCTCTCATATCCCTGTGGGACAACAAGCCTTCTTCCATTGTTCACAAATTTTTTAATGATAAGGATAAAGGTAAAGAACTATGTCAGATGGACGGTAATGATGATAGTGGTGTTTATGTATGTGTACGTATAAGCATGTATGTGTATTGTGTATAGGTATGTATGTGTATAAGCATGTATGTGTATAGGTATGTATGTGTATAAGCATGTATGTGTATAGGTATGTATGTGTATAAGCATGTATGTGTATAGGTATGTATGTGTATAAGCATGTATGTGTATAGGTATGTATGTATGTGTATATCTGTTTATATCTGTGTAAAATTTGTTGTTCAGTACATACCATGATTTTGTTTATGGACAAATTTAAAGTGAAGATGAGTATGTATATATGTAAGGATATATGTGTATAAGTATGTTTGTGTATATGTGTGTGTAATGTGTATAAGTATGTTTGTGTATATGTGTGTGTAATGTGTATGTATAAGTATGTTTGTGTATATGTGTGTGTAATGTGTATGTATAAGTATGTTTGTGTATATGTGTGTGTAATGTGTATGTATAAGTATACATGTGTAGTATGCATGTATGTGTTTAAGTATGCTGCTTTGTTAGTAAAACCATTTGTAACTTTTTTTGTTGCACCTTATTATAGATTGTTCTTCTTGTTGTTCATTTGGGTTCTTAAAAGATTATCATCTGTTAAATGTTTCTTCTTATTATTATTCTTATTATTTCTGATTATTATGATTATTTATTATAAAAATTGTTATTATTATTATTATTACTATTAGTGTAACTTTCTCTCTCTCGATATTGTTGTTAATGGGTTGGTAAAAGTTGCTGCATGTTATTTCTTAATTATTTATTTTTTTTATCTCGCTCCCACGATTAACAACGTTTTTCTTACTTTAAATAATTTTTCGCCCAAGGAATACGAAACATCTCCGTAATAATGTAACAAAGTTAATGACAAAAATAATCAAATAAGCGATGATTTTAAATGATTAAATAAAATCAAATTAAAGTTAAATGTACGATTAAAAATGATTTCTCATAATTTATTCATAAATATTATTTCCATTGAAATGCTAATTTATTCATAAACATTATTGCCATTGAAATGCTAATTTATTCATAAACATTATTGCCATTGATATGCTAATTTATTCATAAACATTATTTCCATTGATATGCTAATTTATTCATAAACATTATTCCCATTGATATGCGAATTTATTCATAAATATTATATTTCAATTAAAATGCAGACGTCCCCAAGGAAGCTCCGAGCATTCCCAATTTGAAGTTGTCACGTGACGACTCGGTCAAATCAAGTCTCGATTATAGTTTTTCGATCGCATCAGGCCGGTTCGCTGTGGCCGATAGTGCAAGAGGTAGAAGTCCTGATCCTGATGACGATGCTGGGTGAGTAGGTAGCGTACCTTTTAGGTATATGTGGTGAATAAGCATGGAAAGTATGGTGTATGTGTGTGCTGGGCTGGGCTGTAAGTATAGGGGTTACGTGGTTTGAGTGTATATATTATGTATATAGTATGGCTGATATTATGTAGAATTCATATTTTCATATTTTGTGAAGACGTGGTGTCGTACATGCGTTGAACTGGTGGATAGATGTCGGAAAGTTATTATAGTTGATGTGTGTAGGGGAGAGAGTTAACTTTTTGATATATTTTCATCATCTAACGATAATTTGAATTGAAACATTCAAAATTCATTAGCACTTAATAATAAAAACTATTTTTAAATCCCTTTTATTAACTTCCCCACCGGTCTTGATTGATTGCTTGCTTGCTTGAATGTTTGCAAACCTTGAAAGTGAAAATAAACTAACTTTCCGTCATCCAATTGAGCTGAAAGTTGAAATATAGGCTCACTTCTCATGACAATACATTCTATTAAAGTTTTAAAAAAATTTGAAGAAAAATTATTTTTTTAATGCAAAAAATAATTTATGTTTTAAAATAAAAGGAAACAAATACAATTAAATAAATATTTACATATATATATTCAAAAAAACTTTATTTTAAAAGAAAATTTTTTGCAATAAATGTAAAGCCAGCAAATTCAAGAATATAAGGGATTTGTTTAAAAACCTGGTTTTTCACGGCTTAAGTGTTAACTTCAAAATTCATTAGCATTTAATAATGAAATCTATTTTTTATTTAACTTCAAAATTCATTAGCACTTAATAATGAAATCTATTTTTTACTTGGTTTTTATTATAAAAAAAATTGTTTACAATCCTAGCGAGGGTTACGACCCTCTTAACAAAGCACTCCCGAATTATCATCTGCCAGCCTATTCTAACAAGTTAGCTGTTTTTTCATTTATTTGTTCGTTGGTTTATTATTTAGTTTGTTAATTAATTTGTTTATTTATTAATTAATTTGTTTATTAATTAATTAATTTGTTTATTTATTTATTTATTAATTAATTTGTTTATTTATTAATTAATTTGTTTATTTATTAATTAATTTGTTTATTTATTTATAAATACTTAATTTGATATAAAAACGAATTATATTCTGGAGCCCTGACAGAGAAATCACACAATGAAGCCAAATTTTTTTTCAACGATTTCTAAATAAACATTTAAACGTTTCGAGCAGCCAGCAAGAAATAGCGAGAGATTCGGATTTCGACGCCGAGCCGGAAGTGCCTCAGTTGGAGTCGTTTATACCGAAGGAGTGTCTCAGGAAGATGAAACCGAAGGAAAAGAAACGACAGAATATCATCAATGGTTTGTCTAGTACAGTTCCTTCGTCTCTATTTTTATGTGTGTGTCTCTCTCTCTCTCTCTGTATCTTATCCCCTGCCTCCCTCTTTTTTCTTTCTATGTCTCTTTTTCTCTCTCTCTCTCTCTCTGATGGATTCTTGGTATCCTGGATTAGTTAATTTGTTTCTATCTTTGAACCTGTTTGCTCGTGAAAATCATCAAAGTTATTTAATAAATAAATTATAGATGAAATATAATAATATTATAATGATTAAATATTTATTTTAATAAAATACTTATTTTAAATTATATTTGTTCCCTTATTTTCGTGTCTCTCTCTCCAGAGCTCTTCCACACGGAGAAGAATCACGTGAGGAATCTGAAAGTCATGCACAACGTCATCTTCATACGCATGAACTCCGAATTCCCCAAGGACTTCGTTGACCTTCTCTTTCCCAATCTCAAGGACATCATTCAAGTTCATGGTTGGTGTATCTTTTTTCCGGTTTTTCCCGATGAGAGATGATGATGATGATGGTTGTAGAAAAGTGTCTGCTGCTGTCTTGTATTTGTTGTGAGGTGTTTGCTAATGCTTTCGAATGTTATTATTGTTGATGTTGTACCGTGGTGGGAACTTTTCGGTTGGAAATTCGTTTTGGAAAACCCGTGGAATAGAATGTATGATTATTTCATGCATGTCGTTGAGTATTGAATTAAGGTTCGTTTTTATATTTGTTGTTTTTTTTTATCAGATGACCTGAATAAGGAATTCAAGAAGAAGAAGAAAGAAAGCGAAAATTTTGTGGTCGAAAATTTGTCGGAGATTCTCGTGCAACAAGTGAGTGATCGTACAACACGTACAAGTGATCGTACAACACGTGAGTGATCGTACAACACGTGAGTGATCGTACAACACGTGAGTGATCGTACAACACGTGAGTGATCGTACAACACGTGAGTGATCGTACAACACGTGAGTGATCGTACAACACGTGAGTGATCGTACAACACGTGAGTGATCGTACAACACGTGAGTGATCGTACAACACGTGAGTGATCGTACAACACGTGAGTGATCGTACAACACGTGAGTGATCGTACAACACGTGAGTGATTCCGCTGCGTGGAACGTCGGTCGTGGAATGTGTTGACTAGTAGTGTGGTGCAGATGGAGAGAGAAAATAAGATGAAAAGTGGTAGATGTATAAATTAGATGGAGAAATAAGGTGAGAGAGGATGGAATGGAGAGAAAGAGAGAGAGTGAGAGAGAGAGAGATAGGATGATGTAAGTTGAAAGATAGAGAAGAGAGAGATAGTGAAAGTAACAACAGTTGGTGTTAAAAAAATTCAAATATTATTTTCTTACCTTTTAGTAATTATTATATTAACTCTGGGGGTGAAGTAATTAACAAATTGATTTATTGATTGATGGATTTGCTGAGTGATTGGCTTGCTTTTTTATTGATTTGTTTGTCATTGATTGATTGATTGATTGATTGATTGATTGGTTGGTTGGTTGGTTGGTTGGTTGGTTGGTTGGTTGGTAGGTCGGGCGGTTGATCGATTGATTGATTAATAGCAATAAAGGACAAATTATTTATATTGTTTTTAGATCATTTGTATGAAATCAATAATAAATCTGAATGTATTTTTTTCATAATAAATCAAAAAATTCATGTTAAAATAATTTTTATAAAATTACTTCCCATTATGTTATTATCTAGTTAATATATTATATATATTATTATTATTTCGTTTTAAATTAATAAAAATTGTTTTTTTGGTACAGTTCACTGGAGAGAAGAGTGACAAGTTTAAGAAAGTCTGTGCAACGTTCTGCGAGAAGCAGTCTCACGCTCTGGAGAAGTTGAAGACGCGCCAGAAGAAAGATCAAAAGTTGTCCGCATTTCTGCAGGTTTGCTTTCGTTAAACACTGATGGTGTTAGAGAAACGCCCAAATCCTAGCTGATCGCTGAAAAGTAAAGTAAAGTTTCGAGTTTAAGTGACGCCGTTGTGTAGTAGCCCTGAAATGGGCCGAATTTTTGTGGACTGTCCCCAATAAGGCCCGGTCCAACTCGTTTCGTAGGCTAAATTTTCAGGCCTGACGGTCTAGTTTGGGCCCATTTCTACGGACCTAAAATCTATCTATATTTGGCAAAAAATCTAGTCCCGTTCAGACTTCATACTTCACTCCAAGCCCAGCCTGTTTGGAAACTTTAGAATCATGGCTAGGCCCGCCCGGCTGGTTCAATAATCTAGTAGCCGTGGGTCGGGCGAGCAGGGAGTTTGTCGAGGGTCGCCCGAATGAGTGCTTTGTTTAATTTATTCGATTAAATTAAATTCAGGAGGCAGCTGTCCATCCGCTTTGCAGGAGATTCGAATTGAAGGATCTCCTGCCTACTGCCATGCAGAGACTCACAAAGTATCCTCTCTTCATTACTAGCCTTCTCAAGTATACAGCAAGTAAGCCATTGATTGCTGTCCTGTCTTATGTTGTTTTGTGTGTGTGTGTGTTTGTGAGTGTGTTTGTGAGTGTGTTTGTGTGTGTAGTTTGAGAGTTAAACTTTCACGAACAGACTGATGATGACTCATTACCTGTATTGGCATCACCGGGATTTGTATTGAGTATTGAATACTTGGTTTGCGAGCTTATACATTGTGAACTCTTTTGGCATGGAAGTCACCTGACATTGTGCCTGAAAATAATACTACTTTAAATAACCTCATCATCATTATTATTACTAGTATTACTATTTTTAGTATTATTATTATCATTATTATTATTATCATTATTATTATTATCGTTATTATCATTATTATTATTATTATTATTATTATTATTATTATTATTATTAATTGAGAACCTGACATTTCCAGCCGACTCGGAGGAGTACAAGCAGCTGGAAGCAGCACTGACGGGCAGCAAATCCGTACTCGCCCACGTGGACATGGCAGTCCAGAGGCACGAGAACCACCTCAAGCTCGTAGACATGCAAAAGAGACTCGACAAGAAGGGAATCGAGAATGCCAACTCTGCCACGCTCTCGGAATATCGGGTCGGTGCTGTTTGGAGACGATCGGGGGTGGTGATAAGAATCATAATTCGCAGTGGTTGGGTTAGGGATAACCGAAGGGTCCCAGAGGATACTGCTGGGGCTAATAGGGAGCGATTATTTTTTGTGGCCCAGGCTGATTTGGGTTCTGATGCCCGTTTTTATGGGCTTAAAATACCTCGGCTTGGCGCAAAAAAGCTTTGGCCGGCTCGTTTTAGTAACCCTAATGGGAAGGCCAGACCTATGCGGGTAAAGTATAAAAGTTTAATTTGTTCCTCCTTGCAGAACTTGGACCTGAGCAGACACACGTTGGTCTTCGACGGTCCGCTAACGTGGAGGATTTCTCGGGACCGGTTGATTCCGCTCCACGTCGTTCTACTCGAAGACATATTACTACTGCTTCAGAAGCAAGACGACAGGTGAGACTGTCCTCGGTCCGATGATGCGGATCCGTCTGTGCTTTTTATTTCTACTCGTCTGCTACCCGTTTGATTTGAATTCGTCATAGCTGATTTATCTGCTCGAGTTCGTTCGGTTCACCGAGCCGATTTGCATATTCGTAAGTTTCGCGGAGATTGTCAGGAATGGTTCGGTATCAAACCGACGGGTGATTGTAGTAGATTCATCGTTTTGCTGAAGAGGACTTCATTTCCATTCATTCGGTCTCGGTTGCTGCTTAGAATTAATCATTTCTTGGTTTAAGTACGTTGATGATGATGTTTTTTTTTTTAATGATGTTTATACAGGTTGGTCTTGAAGTGTCAGAGTATGTACATAGCGGCCGGGAAGGTTGACACCAGGATGACTCACAGTCCGATCATTAAACTCGTTAACCTGCTCATTAAGCCCGTCGCCACAGGTGAGCGTGGCTGATTAGTTTTAGCTTTTTTTATTATTACAATTTCTTAGAAATAATTAATTAACACCTGAATACAGATTAAAAGTAAACATTTGGTTTTTGTTACTCATGCAGGTTAATTTACATGACATTAATATTAATTAGTTAGTTAATTAATTAATTAATATGAATTATTAAATTATTATTATTATTGATAATATTAATTAATAGTCATTTAAAATGCACACAGATCCGTCTGCATTCTTCCTGGTCAGTCAGCTGAAAGATCCGGGACCTCAGATCTACGATTTGATCGCTGGATCGAAGGAGGAAAAGGACAAGTCTGTTGTCTGCTTTCTGTTGAGGCTGATGATGATGGTGGTAATGATGTTGATTGTGTTTGTAGGTGGTGATGATGATGTTGTGTAGCATATGGATATAACAGTTGTATTGACACGGTCGTTTAATGAACGAATGCTATATATTTTTTTCTCGCAATTTAATTTCACAGGTGGTGCAAACGAATAACGGAAGCACTGGACGCTTACAAGGTTTCAAATCCAGATGCCTGGAAGAACAGCAACCAGCTCCAGTATAACACGAAACAAAAACTCCACCACCACCACCACAGCCAACGTTCCGCACCGACTTCTCCAACGACAGACGATTCCGCTCCCATGGCGACGCTGACTACGACTCGCGATGTTTCCGGTCATATTACGTCAGTCATTAGACTTGTGTTTTAGTAGACTTTGGAGACGATAGATTTCTGTTATTATTAATTATTATTATTATTATTAATTAGTGTTGTCACTGGTACCAGAACCTGAACCACAAAAATTGGCATTGAATGATCTTTTTTCTATACTTGAACTCATAGTTTTGACAATTTTAAACATGTACTCATTTTCCTATTTGCCACAATCACCGTTCTACCGTAACATTATTATAGACTTTCTTTTTTGTTTACTTTCTTATTCTCTTATTTGGATGGATTGTAATTTTCCAGCGTTCCTCCAGGTTTTCACTCAGTTCATGAATAAATAATAATAATATTAATATTTCTCCGTCAACATCATTTTGCAGCCCGGAAAAGTCGGAACAGACGAACAAGGACCTACGTCGCGACCAAACGTCTCCGACTCTGGAAAACGTCTACGAACGATTCGACGACTTCCACAGACAACTGAGCAGCACCACGATCACCGGAGTACCCTACGTGGCCACCGGAGTACCGTACGCGGCCACCGGGGATGTCCGCGACGTTTACAAAGACAGCGACGAGGACGACGACGGAGATGACGGCTTCGATGTCGTCGACAGCAGTGAATTATCTCAGGAGTTTCTCTTTAGTGAGTTTATTTATTAATCGGAGTTTTAAGCGAGCGGTTTGTATTCATGATGTCCTTGTTTATGAATATACGAGGTCTATACAGAGCTGTAAAAATTATTTCATATACATCGTATGTATCCGTATTTTTCATTTTTAATGGTTTAATAAAGAAATTGATTTTATAAGATAGTACTACGGTGTTATGTTTTTCAACTTTATCCAATGTGATTTTCAACTGTTACTCTTTGACATTGTGTATTTTTCAACAGTTGCTTTCCGATTTCATGTAATTTTTATATGCTTTTATTAGCTTTCACTTGTCCGGATGTCCGAGGACGTTTTGAAGCTCGGGAGATCACTTCGAACAAATTTATAGTTCAATTGAAAACAAAATTTAAGAAGAAAAAATTATTAAATAATAAATTAAAGAAGCATATTTATGAAGATGAAAACAAATTTCATTGTCATAGTAACACTATAAACATCTCTGTTTACTATTCACCGGGGTAATTTTTTTAGAATACGATATCGCTGTGAGATTTTTTAACTGTCTTAAAAGAATGTATTTAATTTTTTTATATTAACTTTCACTTTCTGATTTCAGATATAATCACGTGACTTCCTGAACATAACTGTAAACATAATTAACATAAAAAATTAACTAACTGTAAACATAATTAACATAAAAAATTAACTAACTGTAAACGTAATTAACATAAAAAATTAACTAACTGTAAACATAATTAACATAAAAAATTAACTAACTGTAAACATAATTAACATAAAAAATTCGTTCCACAGGAAAGCTAAAGAAGGTTGACAGAGTGATTCAGAACCTCACGAGGCAGCAGGGAGATCTGTTGAGAAAGGCCGGGGGGGACTCGAGCGATGTTCCTCTTCCTCTGGAGGCGAGCAATCAACTCGATGTTGTGAGAATCTGTTCCTCGATTGTTATGATGATGATGATGATGATGACGACGACGACGATGATGATGATGATGATGATGATGATGATGATGATGATGATGGTGATGGTGGTGGTGGTGACGACGACGATGATGATGATGATTGTTGTGGTGGTGGTGGTGATGATGATGATTGTTGTGGTGATGATGATGATTGTTGTGATGATGATGATGACGACGACGAAGATGATGATTGTGGTGGTGGTTGTGGTGAATGTGATCATAGATGTCTGGTGTAATGGCTACAACCTGATGCACTTTCTTTTAAGATGAATGATAAATAAAATAAAAAATATATATATATATATATACATCGTTTTGACATTTTTCCGACAGGACATTTCCGATCGTAACAACTTCGTGAATGCCAAACAGATTGTTGCTGCGTTGTTGATACAGATAAATTTCATAGTAGCACACATCGATTCCATGGAAGCGGATAAAAAATCAGCTCTTTGCAGATCCAAAAAAACTCATTCGAATGAGGACAACAACCGATCCACCGCAGATGAATTGAAATCATGCCAATCGTTGTCGGCGTTGCCGACTCTGAAGCGTGCGGAAGACTCGGACCGATCGGGTTTTTTCCAATCGGAAGAGGGACTGGCTTCTAATCAATCCGACTCCAATTTGTTGAATCGTACAAACGTGCATTCTCACCGAGAGGACTCGATTTCCAACGCGAGTCGCGATCTCGTGAATTCCGAAACGAACCTGGATTCGTCCGGTCTAGCCGTCAAGACTTTCAGGGAGGTTACGGACGACGTGGGATCGTCGTTCGATTCGCCGGCATCTTTCCAGGTGATGAAGCACGAGAGCGAAGAAGACTTTGCGTGCGTTCGAGGTTTCGCAGATCCGAAAAAGATGGTCTCCTACTGTCTGTTCCTTCAGAATCGACTGCAGCTGTTGCTCGTAAGAAAAGATGACGATGATGTTATTTTACGTTTTGAATCTATATTCTGTATATTTGTTTTTTATTTTTTTTTTAGGAGGCTGTCATCAAGACCGACGAGAAGAAGAAGACTCCAGAGGCGTCCTCCTCCTCGAATGTCGAATTAGACTCCGGTCAAGACGTGAATTACTTGCCTCCCATCATCGAGGATGGTCCCGATATTTCTGACGGAGTTTCCGCTGAAACGAAAGATCCGGCAGATGAAAACGTGGCTGGAGAAGATGAATCGCAAGTCGTCTCCAGTAACGCGCCGTCTGACCGAGAAGAGAACGTCGCCGGCGAAGAACGAGCCGAAGATTCCACCGAAACGACCGTTTCCGTCGTAAATAGATCTTCTGCCGGCGATGAGAGCTAGCTAGTAGGCGAGAAAATAAATTCGTTTGGATCTTTCTTTTTTTTTTGTGCGCTGCTTTCTCTGCGGGTGATCGGAAAGATCGACGTTTTTTTTTCCACTACGACTCGTTCGATCGTCGCGACGCGTCTTTCCGGGTTCGTCTGTATCGAATCGATTTAATCAAGTAATAAGGTGCTCTGTTTCTCATACCTGCACGAACTCTTTGAAAATGCGACCACCGAAATAATAATGAAATAACGTTCTGGCCTGGGGAGGTTACTGCCCAACGTCTTAGTCGCCTTTTTTTTTTTTTAGCGATTAGGATGAGTTTCGATTATTGCGGATATTATTGTGATGGACTTTTTTTTTTGCGCTGGTGCTAACGAAGCAGGTGATTGTATGTATAATTGAAATCGTTTTTCATCTTTAGGTATGTCTTGCTGGTATATATTTATGTATGTGTGTGTCTGATTGTTTAATGAATTGGAAAAGTAGTTTTAAAAGGTTCGCCTCGTTGTTATGTGGTAAACGATGATTATGTCATATGACTAGATATTTTCATTGCAGACTGAAAGAAATACAAGAAAAATGTGATTTCATAGGTTCATATTTTATGCGTGCGTGAGTGTGAGTGTTCGGCCTATTATTTGTCCGTGCTCTATTTTTAGAGCATGTTTGTTTCACCCTATGGAAACAATCGGTTGTACGACGTTGTAATTATACCGTAATTTTCTCGAGGCTGAAAGCATTCAACCCACTTACTTACTTGCCTGTCGCATTCGACTTTTTGTTTTTTTTTATGTCGCGGATCGCAAGGGCCCGTTGTCGTTCTTTTTTTCCGGGGTCCGACCTTCATCGTTGTGCCTTTAATGATTCGATTTTTTTTATTTCACTTCGATCATCGCCTGCCTTCGGATAGCACTTCCGGCGTCGTTGTCGTCACCGTTATCACGTCTTGGTGATCATAATCAAGATCGACAATAATTAATGATGTGTTAGAGGTTCTTTGAAACGTACGCCGTTTAAACTTTAAAGCGTGCACCGTTTAACTTTGAAGCGTGCACAGTGTAACTTTAAAGCGTGCACAGTGTAACTTTGACGCATGCACAGAGGAATCTTCCAAGCTTTATTTGAATGTGGCCTCTTGGTATATTCTAAAAAAAAAAGTAATAACTTTAAAACACAAAATATCAGCTGTTGATTATTTTTTATATAATTTTGTTATTGTACATTTTCACTCTTCTTCATTCACTCTTGGTCGTTGTAATCCTCGAACACGTAAAACTTACGCGAGTGCTAGTTTTTTTTTTCAACTTTTTTTTTCTTTGATTGACAACAACTGTTTTCTAAGTAAATCATCATCAATCATCTGACAAGGTTTGTAACTTACTTATTTTCTAGTCTCCCGATCGACTGATAAAAATCGAAGAACAAATCAATCGTAGGTGTTTTGGTCAATTTGAAAATTTCAATCGTGTTCTTGTTCTTCTCCTCTCTTTCTCACTCTCGCTAAGCTGCGACCAGCCATGGTGGTGGCTTAACAAAGTAATCCATCCTGTTGGCTTATTAAAGTCTCTTTGTTATAATTGTTTAATTTTAGCCGGACAAAAGAAAAATATCTATGTAGGCTTTGCTGTTGTATAATATATTAAAGGTGATAAACTTAATACATGCACACCTCTGGATAAATCTGATTATTTATCTAAAATTGATAGTATATTGAGTGATAGCAGCAAATTTAGGGAAATTGTTTCTGATCTTACAACTAATATTAAGAAAAAAGTTAACTTTATTATTGGTTCAATCAGCTCTTCATATAAATCAACAAATTACATACTGTTATAGGGGATTATAAACCTGGGTATATGTATGGCAATGTAAATTCTTGGTGTCGACGAAGTTCAATTTGCTCATTGGATGTTGTGAGTTTATTTACGAATATACCCATTCAACCCTCTTGTCTGTTGTGTGGAAATTTACTATTTTATGTTTATGTGATTATTTAATGAGAGCAAGAATTAAGTATATTATCGTGTAGTAGTTAATGTGTAATTTTCAAATTAATATTGTTAAATTGTTAATGTATGCAGAATACGACTATATTTATTCCGAACATACCTGGAAGTGGTTCAAAAGTTGAGCATATAGTAATTTGTTTCAAATGTGTATTGAAAGTTTGTAGTGAGGCCTGGTATGGTCGGAGTGGGTTGGAGTGAGTCTTATAGGGTCGGGTCAGACCAAAGTGGGCTGAGTCGGATCGCGAAATAAAGAGCGGTAATGGGTCGGGTTAGGTACTGCAAATTTGACCCATGGGCAACTCTAGTTTGAAGTGTGGCTAATTTGAATTATTTAAGGTAAAGGTTCACATTAAAGACATCCTAATTTTAGAATCGGTAAAGTAATACATTCTCAGGTTGTTTTAGATGCACAGCTATAATTAAAATACGAAAAATAACCATTAGTTAAAAACTTAGAAAACGATGATAAACAGTTTTAAAATACTTAAAAAAGTTATTCAAATTTAATTATACCCCAAAAAATAATTTTGTGTTAAAAACCGTGACTGGAGTAAGGTGGTCGGATTGGATCAGCGGGTTTTTCAGGATGAAAACTGATCATTAACACATATTAATTGAAAATTAGTTTATGCTTTAAAAATTTATTTTATGGCTTATGTAAGCCGCTCGGAGTCACCGAGCGATGAGCGGAAAATGTAAGCTGTCCTAGACGTTAAAAAAATTTTAATTTAAAATGTTATATTAAAATAACTATATTATACATTTATAATAAAAACTATTTTTTTAATTTTTTAAATAAATTTATTTGCATCATCAATGTTCCTCTTCCTTGATCCTTTTTTCTCGAAATTAAATTAAAAGGCGCCATTGTTCGTTGTTAAATTGTTGAATTGAATGTTTTTTTTGCTTAATTCTGGCAAAACTTGTTTTCTCCATGTAAGTGTTGTGAAATTTTTTGTTTTTCGGTTATATAAGCAATCATTTAAAGTGTCACACAATTATCTAATGGTCTTCCTAGTGGATAGTTACTGAGATATAGCCGTTGACGTAAGGTCTAAGGCTCTAACTAAGGAGTATTTTTCTCAGTTCTACTATATAACATATCAGTGCAATTCGCGTCTTTTCCTGACGACTTATTAAATATTAAACTTAGGGGTTTGGTAAAGATTTTTAGATGCTAATTAAAAGACCATTAGATGATTGTGTGACACTTTAAATAATTGCTTAATAGTGGATAGTTACTGAGATATAGCGCTTCACGTAATCGCTATAGAATGCTCTGTGTATGCCGTGCGCCTCAGGCTGCATATTTTCGAAACGTACGCAAACTTTCTAAAAATAGATCTAGCCGGTGTTGATTTTATTTGAAACCACGCCCACAAAGTATTTGATTGGCTACATCATACCCCATCACTACTGGTATAATTAGCTAATTTGGTCTGTCTGTAATTCTATAGAATTTTGATAGAACTGCAGATTCTACATTTAAAAAAAAATAAAACAAATAAGATTATTTAATTGTTAAAAATAATTTAATACGTTTGGTTAAGCACATGTATTTAATTTTAAATTTTTATAAATCTTTGTATTTTGTTTATGTTTATCCTAAATATCGACTATTACTCTTCGTTCCAACTGAAGTCGCGCGTGATCCAAGGACCAAGACCAAGGCGAAGGCCTAGTGGTGATCTCTGCATAGTTTTGTTCCTTACTTCCACAACTCACCCACTAATAATTGAATTGAGACGTCACATAAGCAAATCAGTAAGGTAAGTTTAGCAGTAAGTAAGGATAAGCACTAAACTAATAACGTGACTAATTTTAATATGACGGAAATTCATTTACAATTTTGTTTATTTATGACATTTGTAATAGATGCTGCTATAAAATAAACCTTGAACTGTTTTAATAAGCAGATGCTTGTCCATGTACTCTATTTGTGTCAGTTTATGATAAGCTGCTACTACTAGGTGTATGAAGTTAGCCACGAAAAATTTTCCTATAGTAAGATGTCTAGCTTAGCTGATGCGTTTTTAAATTTTAACGCCTAGACCAATCGTCTTGTAACAATGAAACTTACATATTCTAAATCCTTATGATCTTTACTATTTAAAAAAATCTACGAAGAAATTTATTTTTAATCGATTTTAGAAGTAAATGCCCAAATCCCATACTAAAGACCCTAGCGAAATGTTTTTCTTTTTTCACGACTGTACTCTGCGTCGTGTAACAATGAAACCTACATATTCTGAATCCTTATGATTTATCCTATTTAAAAAAATAAAAAAACTATGTAGAAATTTATTTTTAATCGATTTTCCAAGTATACGCCCAAATCCCATACTAAAGATCCTAGCGAAATGTTTGTCTTTTTTCACGACTGAACCATTCCTCGTGTGTATTATTGCATGTTACATTGCATCATGTAACAATGGAATTTATATATTCTGTATCCTTATGATTTATTCTATTGAAAAAATAATAAAAAACTCTATGTAGAAATTTATTTTTAATTGATTTTAGAAGTATACGCCCAAATCCCATAATAAAGACTCTAGCGAAAAGTTTATGTATATATATATATATATATATGTGTGTGTGTGCAAATGTACCGCCACAGTAATTTATCTTTGTAAGTTTCATTGTTATGCGACGATTGGTTTAGGCGTTGAAATTTAAAAACGCACCAGGTAGGCCTTTTACTATAGGAAAATTTCCGAGGCTAACTCGTCGGTGGCTAACTTCATGCACCTGCTACTACTATATAAACATTGAACTGTTTTAATCTACACTACTAGTATATATCAAAAGTAATTGTATTTTTCCAAATCACCAGTGATAAACTTTCATGAAAAGTATTTGGTATTTATTTTGTAAATAATTTTTTATTTACACGTGATACGTAGATAGCTCTTGAGTTTATAAAATGAATAAAAATCTACACACAAAAGCATAACTGTAAAACATTCAATTTTTTTCTATTTAGCACCCTTCAATAAAGAATCCAAAGAAAATCAAGTTAGTGAGCTTTTCCAATGTTTTTGTTGTCATCCACACAAGTAGCCAAAGAATGAGGTGCTTTAGCTGCTTTTGATGGCAGCCTAAAAGATGACGATTTTTGTTTCACATATCCATGTTCTGGAACAAATGCTGATTTAGGCACTCTACCTGTCTGTGCACATTTCCTTCCTCCTATATGCATCTTGCGCCTGGCTACTGAAGTTGGCTGAACATTAATGGCAGTACATTTCTTACTGGAGCCAAGTGGTCCTTTAAAACAGGAGTGCAGCAAAGAGAGTTCTGAGCTTTTGGTGTGCACAGTTTTAAAATTTCTATGTAATGACAAAATGGCTTTTCTATAATCAGCTGGGTTATTGTCATAATGCAGCATTATGGTGTCTATGGTCGATTGTAGAATTTGCCGACATTCTTCTTTTTCCTCTGAAATGAAATCACCATCTGTACAATTTTCTTGTTTTTCTGTTGCAATAGAATCTAATACATCTATACTACTGCTGCCAGTGAAACCCTCAACCAGCATAGATTTATGTTTAGACGGGCTGGTAAGGGTCAGATTACCAAACCATCCTTCTGGAACATTTTTGCCACCAGTTGCTACCCAGTACAATTCTTGCCTTGATGAATGGTCCCTGGGTAGGCAGTTATCAAAAGTAATGTTTTTTTGAACAGTAACAGCATGCTGATGCTTACAGGGTGCTCCATTGCAGCCAACAGGACAGGAACACAGTCCGACATCAATGTTGACGGCATATTCTGTTTTTGCTTTATGATTTTTCACGCAGTATTGCCCTGCAGAAACATCAATAACTTCCAAATCAACAATAATATCATTTTTAATTTTGTATCTCGATTGTTGGAATTGTTCCAATCTTCCACTAACAGCATGAATAAGTTTTCTAGAATAGTATGCTTGGAGATCGTCAGTTAAAAAATCAAATAACTGTACAATGCTGAATGCTCTTGTGCGGAAAAAAACTTTGTCTTTCATGACTCTGTTTGCAGCTTCTGTGATGTTATTTGTGTCATTTCCACGATGTATCAACCCAACACGGAAACAAAGGGCCCACTTATCTGCAATGTGACTTAAATCGGTCACATACTGAAAAAATGTTGGATATTTTTTTGCCTCCACTGCTTTTCAGCAAATCAAACTTATTCTCAAATTCTTCATTGCTATTTGCGTACAACATGGCTGATACGAATTTATACAGAGCAACTCTGTGGTCGGCTTTAATGCCATGTTTCTGATTCCAAAGCCATCTCCACGTGGCTTGGAGAATATGAAAGGAACACAGCAAAAGTCTAGAATTTGGAAAACATTTACCAAGGGCCTTTATTTCTGCTTGGCAATTATCGGTCATAAAAACTGCAGGACCCAAACCTCCTCTGCCTCCAAATGCCTGCTCTGGTAGAAGTTCAAGATACTGATGCAGTGCAGTATAAATGACAGCTTCACTTTCACTGCTTGTTATTAGTACACCTAATGGCAATCCTCCAACTGAACTGTCTGTCATCAAAAGAAAGACTCTGCAATTATATCGATCCATGTTTCCAGAACTATCCATAAAAACAATTTCTGAACATCTTTGCAAAGAATGAACACGTTCCATCAATGGTGTTAAAACTGCTATGCTGATATGCCCTTCTATGAACTTTATGCTAGCTTTTCCTTCTCCATTCGGCCTACTGTACTTGTTTATGGCTGTTTCTAAACTTTCCTGTAACTGATCTGCGTGCGTTGAACCAAACTTTTTCTCAAATACTTGATAATATAACCGAAAAACCCAGTTTACATCAGGACATATTGATCTGTCTGCAGCTCTAAGAAAATATTCCTCATCATAGGTTTCCATGAGATCTCTTTTATGGAGCTCTAAAGCATGTGATGGTGCATGTCCAGCTTTGAAAAAATCAAGAAATTTTGTTCTTATTACATCAGAAGGATCCCGATATTTTAGAGCCTGTGCAGCTGAAATCCTGTGATTATGTTGATTGTGAAAAATGATAGTAGCTGGAAAATCTGGAAGATATTTGTCTTCAGATAACCTAAAAAAAAATTAATGAACATTAATCCTTGAGGAATTTATTCTGATAGCCCTATGTTCAATTCAATTCATCTTTATTTAGACAGCAATAAACTAAAAGAGTAAAATGAAATAGTGAATAGTTTTTGAAGTTCATAAAATAAACGAATTAGATAATTTTTTGCTAAAAAACTGTTTTGTTTATCTGGAAATTTGTAGTCATGGGGTCTTCGGCGCATATTATAGATTCGAGGAGATATCAATGGAAGATATGGATGCAACGGGTGACTATTGTCTTGCATAACTCACCGGAGCAATGTCCTGTCAGCCTGGCCACTCAGTTTGGCAAATGTTATCAAGCCGTCTAGGTTGTTTTGCATTTTGGATTATAAATGATATTGTGTTGAAATGATCAGTAGTAGAGCATTTAGATTTAACTTTTGAGCACACAGTTCTTAAAAATGGTAATACATTCAAATGACTGTTATTTATACAATCAAATACTTTTCTTATCTGAGATTGCTATTATAATTAGATATATTGATATGGATAAATATTTTTGAATCAAGTTAATTCTCTAAAACCTCTTCCGTTTGGCTTCTCTGTTTGAGATTGATTTGATACAAACTGACATTTTTGCCTGGCAATCAGTATGCTTTTGACTTGGATGCTTTACTTTATGTGATGGTAAAGTGTTGTGATGACATCGGTAGTCTGCCTATAATGACAAAATCATGAACAAAATGTAGAAATGATTGAAAAGTGATACAAACACAGGTGATTATGAAGCTTTCCTTCATTGAAGATCGCTTTCAGTAAAAAGTAAAAAATAAGCAAAATAAAAAAAACATTTATGAATATTTATTTTCATGTAAAGACTAAGAACAAAGCAGGACAATATCACAAAAATGCACAATTGAAAGCATATATTTATGATCAACTGTTAAATTGAAGAGTTAAATCAAATCAGTCTCAAGAAAAATATTTACCTTAAAGTTAACATGTTTGCCATCTTGAGGGTAGGTCCTTCTAACCCGATAAGTGCATTTTGATAGATTTTGATAAGCTTGCAGCCACATTTTGAAGTCTTCAGCAGAATCTAATGCAACACGAACAACAGTGTCACAAGAATCATCTTTTTTTGGTCCAGATGTCACTATTGTCTTCCATTCAGAAGGCAGACTCATCTTTGATTAGCAAATGTGAAAATAAAAAATACTTAAATAATGGTACACTCATGAAAGTCAACTTAAATTTCTTCAAAGATCTTAAAAATGCATGCTATAATTACCAACAATAATATGGCATGGTAAATTTAAAATGTGAATCCTTCCCAATGATACAACTGTACTTTTGTAAAAGAAATTTAAAGACATGCAACCACAAAAAACTGAAAAAAATTTAAAAACTAAATAGCAATACCAATTCTACTTGCTTTTCAATCCCAGGATGTGCATCCAATGCATTGAAAGAATCATCATGCATTTCTGTGCTCGGTTTCACCGGTGAATCAGGTACTGAAGCAGAGCTTGCTAAACTAAGACACAATCATAATTTTCAATAATTTCTTCCCTATAAGACTAAGACTATAAAACGCTCAAAGTTACATGGAGTCGTCAATATGTACTTACTGTTTTTCCTGAATCCGTTTTCTAATTAATTCCTTTATTCGCATTTTGCTAGCCGAAGTTTCGTCCGCCATCAAGACAAATTATACAAAATTGTGATGCAAAGTATGCAAAAAAATCCTTGGAACAACAATATGGTGTATAAAGCTTGGAACAATATGGCGTATAAAGCTTGGAACAGTATGGTGTATAAGGTAGCCAATCAAATACTTGGTGGGCGTGGTTTCAAATAAAATCAACACCGGCTAGAGCTATTTTTAGAAACTTTGCGTACGTTTCGAAAATATGCCCTCACTATCTATTGTTTACGTTTAAAACCAACTCGATTTCTTCGGAATTTCTGTGGTGTATTGAATTTGAGTGCATATTATAACTTAACAGACCTGTATCTTTTATTACCGATGTTTTTTTTTTATTAAAGTGAATTTTGTTTCCGAGTCTGCTAGCTTCACCCATACATTCACTCTACCTAATCCCATACTAATCGAGTCTGCCAGCTTAACTCCAGTGATATATAATGGTCATAAGCTTGACCAACATTTTGTGATTAAGATATGCCAACTAGGTAGTAGTTAATAAATTTTTGACCGCCGAAAATAGCAGAGCACATCGAATCTTGTTTCACACATTTGTTTGGTATAACCTGACCTGTAAATTAAATTTGTTACTTTGTTGTGTTTCATTTTAATTCTAGGTTAGTTTTTTTGTTATGATTTTATGTTATGTTTATTTTCTTGTTCTATTAAAATGCTATGTTAATTTTTCTCCCCCCCTTTTTTTTTTTTATTTTTTGCCCCGGCTTCGTTCAATTTTTGTGCGGAGGCGAGGTGGTGCAACCGTACGCAAACCACGAGATTAAAGTTCTATAATTATGTTTATTTTTCTCAATTTCTGGACTGAGTTGACACTGAACACGAAAAAACTTTTAATAAGAATAGACACATTTATTGGGCGAAAAACATGTGTTAGTAATAATTAATAATATTTATTTACAAAAACAAACTATACAGGGTAATAAGTTCTAAGGCTCTTTGAAATCTCACACTTCGGCTTGTAGCCATCCTGTGCCAAATAAATTCATCGAGATACGATTCTATATGGGCATCGCATGTCCCTCTCATTAATTTAAATTTGTCTTTGGCGCAACGCCACAAGTTTTCCACTTCGTTAGTGTGGACTCCATTTGGTGCCACAAAATTCACGGAATGATTGGCAGTGGCATGCGGCAACCCAGTGACAGCAGACAGGTTTCTATACGCACTCCACTGATCGCTCCAAATTAAAGTACCTGTCAAATAATTAAAATATGATTGACTTATTTAAAGAATTGTAATTCAAAATCGTTATGATACACAACAAGTAATCTACCTGGCAACACGTGTCGCTGCACAATAGGTAGGAGGGTTGCTGCATCTCTTTTTTCCACTTCTACTATAAATGCTTCTTTGGTTATTGAAATACCTTATGCTGCTGATAAAGCCTACCAATACATCTCTAATCATGAATAAGAGTATTATCGCATCGCCGATATCTTGCATGTATCCCAAGCAGGCTGATAAATTCGTATAAGAGACATTATGTTTGAGTAAAAGCTTGGTGGTATTGTGCAGGAGGAAGCTGATAATCACGCATGTTTTAGATGATAATAAAGCATCCCCCCATGACTGTTTCAAATACAGCAAAAGTCCAATGCAGAAAAATAAAATGGCACAATCACTGACATTTCCACGAGAAAAATGGCTATTGATTCAATAAACTTCAAGATATAATGTAGATTGAAAAACCAATTAAAAGAACCCAACAAGCACGTATTTAAAGACGATGCTATACTGCAAATACTGTTTAAAATTCCAAATGGAACAAATAACCACGACCCTTGGAACCCTGACCTTATGGTCTTTTCTAAAGGACTAGTAGACATTGAAGGCCAAGGATCAGATCCTGGTGTGAAGTCAAAAGAGCCATGGTCTTCATCCTAAGGGTAGACGTAGTAGGGATCTCTCGTCATTGCTGTTGTTGAGTGGACAGAACTTTCAGTAGCAACGGAGGAGGACACACCTGAAAAAGAAATATTACGTCAATCCCCCAAACACCCAATGTTGTCTGAACGGCCTTGCATGGCGGTTCCGGGTTTTTTTTTGCGGGAGACACCAAACTCTCATCAATCTGGACAATATGTCCAGGACCTCCGATTCGTACTGGATGATCTCTCCAAGTACACCCATCGGCAGTGCTACTCCTTTTCGCCAGTTTCATTTGTGTTTGACATAACTGACAAAATTTCACCCTCGCTATGAGACCGTGCGCTATTGGGCGAAAAACATGTGTTAGTAATAATTAATAATATTTATTTACAAAAACAAACTATACAGGGTAATAAGTTCTAAGGCTCTTTGAAATCTCACACTTCGGCTTGTAGCCATCCTGTGCCAAATAAATTCATCGAGATACGATTCTATATGGGCATCGCATGTCCCTCTCATTAATTTAAATTTGTCTTTGGCGCAACGCCACAAGTTTTCCACTTCGTTAGTGTGGACTCCATTTGGTGCCACAAAATTCACGGAATGATTGGCAGTGGCATGCGGCAACCCAGTGACAGCAGACAGGTTTCTATACGCACTCCACTGATCGCTCCAAATTAAAGTACCTGTCAAATAATTAAAATATGATTGACTTATTTAAAGAATTGTAATTCAAAATCGTTATGATACACAACAAGTAATCTACCTGGCAACACGTGTCGCTGCACAATAGGTAGGAGGGTTGCTGCATCTCTTTTTTCCACTTCTACTATAAATGCTTCTTTGGTTATTGAAATACCTTATGCTGCTGATAAAGCCTACCAATACATCTCTAATCATGAATAAGAGTATTATCGCATCGCCGATATCTTGCATGTATCCCAAGCAGGCTGATAAATTCGTATAAGAGACATTATGTTTGAGTAAAAGCTTGGTGGTATTGTGCAGGAGGAAGCTGATAATCACGCATGTTTTAGATGATAATAAAGCATCCCCCCATGACTGTTTCAAATACAGCAAAAGTCCAATGCAGAAAAATAAAATGGCACAATCACTGACATTTCCACGAGAAAAATGGCTATTGATTCAATAAACTTCAAGATATAATGTAGATTGAAAAACCAATTAAAAGAACCCAACAAGCACGTATTTAAAGACGATGCTATACTGCAAATACTGTTTAAAATTCCAAATGGAACAAATAACCACGACCCTTGGAACCCTGACCTTATGGTCTTTTCTAAAGGACTAGTAGACATTGAAGGCCAAGGATCAGATCCTGGTGTGAAGTCAAAAGAGCCATGGTCTTCATCCTAAGGGTAGACGTAGTAGGGATCTCTCGTCATTGCTGTTGTTGAGTGGACAGAACTTTCAGTAGCAACGGAGGAGGACACACCTGAAAAAGAAATATTACGTCAATCCCCCAAACACCCAATGTTGTCTGAACGGCCTTGCATGGCGGTTCCGGGTTTTTTTTTGCGGGAGACACCAAACTCTCATCAATCTGGACAATATGTCCAGGACCTCCGATTCGTACTGGATGATCTCTCCAAGTACACCCATCGGCAGTGCTACTCCTTTTCGCCAGTTTCATTTGTGTTTGACATAACTGACAAAATTTCACCCTCGCTATGAGACCGTGCGCTATTGGGCGAAAAACATGTGTTAGTAATAATTAATAATATTTATTTACAAAAACAAACTATACAGGGTAATAAGTTCTAAGGCTCTTTGAAATCTCACACTTCGGCTTGTAGCCATCCTGTGCCAAATAAATTCATCGAGATACGATTCTATATGGGCATCGCATGTCCCTCTCATTAATTTAAATTTGTCTTTGGCGCAACGCCACAAGTTTTCCACTTCGTTAGTGTGGACTCCATTTGGTGCCACAAAATTCACGGAATGATTGGCAGTGGCATGCGGCAACCCAGTGACAGCAGACAGGTTTCTATACGCACTCCACTGATCGCTCCAAATTAAAGTACCTGTCAAATAATTAAAATATGATTGACTTATTTAAAGAATTGTAATTCAAAATCGTTATGATACACAACAAGTAATCTACCTGGCAACACGTGTCGCTGCACAATAGGTAGGAGGGTTGCTGCATCTCTTTTTTCCACTTCTACTATAAATGCTTCTTTGGTTATTGAAATACCTTATGCTGCTGATAAAGCCTACCAATACATCTCTAATCATGAATAAGAGTATTATCGCATCGCCGATATCTTGCATGTATCCCAAGCAGGCTGATAAATTCGTATAAGAGACATTATGTTTGAGTAAAAGCTTGGTGGTATTGTGCAGGAGGAAGCTGATAATCACGCATGTTTTAGATGATAATAAAGCATCCCCCCATGACTGTTTCAAATACAGCAAAAGTCCAATGCAGAAAAATAAAATGGCACAATCACTGACATTTCCACGAGAAAAATGGCTATTGATTCAATAAACTTCAAGATATAATGTAGATTGAAAAACCAATTAAAAGAACCCAACAAGCACGTATTTAAAGACGATGCTATACTGCAAATACTGTTTAAAATTCCAAATGGAACAAATAACCACGACCCTTGGAACCCTGACCTTATGGTCTTTTCTAAAGGACTAGTAGACATTGAAGGCCAAGGATCAGATCCTGGTGTGAAGTCAAAAGAGCCATGGTCTTCATCCTAAGGGTAGACGTAGTAGGGATCTCTCGTCATTGCTGTTGTTGAGTGGACAGAACTTTCAGTAGCAACGGAGGAGGACACACCTGAAAAAGAAATATTACGTCAATCCCCCAAACACCCAATGTTGTCTGAACGGCCTTGCATGGCGGTTCCGGGTTTTTTTTTGCGGGAGACACCAAACTCTCATCAATCTGGACAATATGTCCAGGACCTCCGATTCGTACTGGATGATCTCTCCAAGTACACCCATCGGCAGTGCTACTCCTTTTCGCCAGTTTCATTTGTGTTTGACATAACTGACAAAATTTCACCCTCGCTATGAGACCGTGCGCTATTGGGCGAAAAACATGTGTTAGTAATAATTAATAATATTTATTTACAAAAACAAACTATACAGGGTAATAAGTTCTAAGGCTCTTTGAAATCTCACACTTCGGCTTGTAGCCATCCTGTGCCAAATAAATTCATCGAGATACGATTCTATATGGGCATCGCATGTCCCTCTCATTAATTTAAATTTGTCTTTGGCGCAACGCCACAAGTTTTCCACTTCGTTAGTGTGGACTCCATTTGGTGCCACAAAATTCACGGAATGATTGGCAGTGGCATGCGGCAACCCAGTGACAGCAGACAGGTTTCTATACGCACTCCACTGATCGCTCCAAATTAAAGTACCTGTCAAATAATTAAAATATGATTGACTTATTTAAAGAATTGTAATTCAAAATCGTTATGATACACAACAAGTAATCTACCTGGCAACACGTGTCGCTGCACAATAGGTAGGAGGGTTGCTGCATCTCTTTTTTCCACTTCTACTATAAATGCTTCTTTGGTTATTGAAATACCTTATGCTGCTGATAAAGCCTACCAATACATCTCTAATCATGAATAAGAGTATTATCGCATCGCCGATATCTTGCATGTATCCCAAGCAGGCTGATAAATTCGTATAAGAGACATTATGTTTGAGTAAAAGCTTGGTGGTATTGTGCAGGAGGAAGCTGATAATCACGCATGTTTTAGATGATAATAAAGCATCCCCCCATGACTGTTTCAAATACAGCAAAAGTCCAATGCAGAAAAATAAAATGGCACAATCACTGACATTTCCACGAGAAAAATGGCTATTGATTCAATAAACTTCAAGATATAATGTAGATTGAAAAACCAATTAAAAGAACCCAACAAGCACGTATTTAAAGACGATGCTATACTGCAAATACTGTTTAAAATTCCAAATGGAACAAATAACCACGACCCTTGGAACCCTGACCTTATGGTCTTTTCTAAAGGACTAGTAGACATTGAAGGCCAAGGATCAGATCCTGGTGTGAAGTCAAAAGAGCCATGGTCTTCATCCTAAGGGTAGACGTAGTAGGGATCTCTCGTCATTGCTGTTGTTGAGTGGACAGAACTTTCAGTAGCAACGGAGGAGGACACACCTGAAAAAGAAATATTACGTCAATCCCCCAAACACCCAATGTTGTCTGAACGGCCTTGCATGGCGGTTCCGGGTTTTTTTTTGCGGGAGACACCAAACTCTCATCAATCTGGACAATATGTCCAGGACCTCCGATTCGTACTGGATGATCTCTCCAAGTACACCCATCGGCAGTGCTACTCCTTTTCGCCAGTTTCATTTGTGTTTGACATAACTGACAAAATTTCACCCTCGCTATGAGACCGTGCGCTATTGGGCGAAAAACATGTGTTAGTAATAATTAATAATATTTATTTACAAAAACAAACTATACAGGGTAATAAGTTCTAAGGCTCTTTGAAATCTCACACTTCGGCTTGTAGCCATCCTGTGCCAAATAAATTCATCGAGATACGATTCTATATGGGCATCGCATGTCCCTCTCATTAATTTAAATTTGTCTTTGGCGCAACGCCACAAGTTTTCCACTTCGTTAGTGTGGACTCCATTTGGTGCCACAAAATTCACGGAATGATTGGCAGTGGCATGCGGCAACCCAGTGACAGCAGACAGGTTTCTATACGCACTCCACTGATCGCTCCAAATTAAAGTACCTGTCAAATAATTAAAATATGATTGACTTATTTAAAGAATTGTAATTCAAAATCGTTATGATACACAACAAGTAATCTACCTGGCAACACGTGTCGCTGCACAATAGGTAGGAGGGTTGCTGCATCTCTTTTTTCCACTTCTACTATAAATGCTTCTTTGGTTATTGAAATACCTTATGCTGCTGATAAAGCCTACCAATACATCTCTAATCATGAATAAGAGTATTATCGCATCGCCGATATCTTGCATGTATCCCAAGCAGGCTGATAAATTCGTATAAGAGACATTATGTTTGAGTAAAAGCTTGGTGGTATTGTGCAGGAGGAAGCTGATAATCACGCATGTTTTAGATGATAATAAAGCATCCCCCCATGACTGTTTCAAATACAGCAAAAGTCCAATGCAGAAAAATAAAATGGCACAATCACTGACATTTCCACGAGAAAAATGGCTATTGATTCAATAAACTTCAAGATATAATGTAGATTGAAAAACCAATTAAAAGAACCCAACAAGCACGTATTTAAAGACGATGCTATACTGCAAATACTGTTTAAAATTCCAAATGGAACAAATAACCACGACCCTTGGAACCCTGACCTTATGGTCTTTTCTAAAGGACTAGTAGACATTGAAGGCCAAGGATCAGATCCTGGTGTGAAGTCAAAAGAGCCATGGTCTTCATCCTAAGGGTAGACGTAGTAGGGATCTCTCGTCATTGCTGTTGTTGAGTGGACAGAACTTTCAGTAGCAACGGAGGAGGACACACCTGAAAAAGAAATATTACGTCAATCCCCCAAACACCCAATGTTGTCTGAACGGCCTTGCATGGCGGTTCCGGGTTTTTTTTTGCGGGAGACACCAAACTCTCATCAATCTGGACAATATGTCCAGGACCTCCGATTCGTACTGGATGATCTCTCCAAGTACACCCATCGGCAGTGCTACTCCTTTTCGCCAGTTTCATTTGTGTTTGACATAACTGACAAAATTTCACCCTCGCTATGAGACCGTGCGCCATAATAGCCCATCCCATAGCCTCTTCTTCTACATCTTTATTTAATCTAATAGACATTATCCCAGTCACGTCAGGATAATTTGCGGCCATGGTAGAACAATTGAAAATAAAAACGATAGTATAACATTATTCGTGTTCACTTTTAAATTTATAGCCAGGGTTTGTGGGTGGAGCTGATTATTATTAGTAGTTGGCGGCCTGTCAATCATGGACATCACTTGCCTGCCAATCATTGCTTGTTTATCTCATTAACTCCGGTAACGGCAGGATCTTCGGGATTGCCAAATATTTAATTAACTATTCTAAATATTTACCTATAAAAACCGAATTATAAGGGATCGCTATAATTGTGTCAGCTGTAAAAAAATGTCAGCACTAATCTTTTTCAATTTATTTTAATTTCAAAGAAAAGATGATTTGTATATAAGCACCTGCGAGTTTTAATCGTTGTGTCGTGGATAACTTCCTTTACACTTTATGCAAATCTACCAGTGTAGATCCAAGCATTTTCAAAATGCTCTTCATTTCTACAGTGTCCTTGGTCGCTGTAGCTGTTTTCACGCCGACAGTTTTTCCCTGCAAGTATCTACTGAGACTATTTGTCTTTGATAGTATTATTTTTAACACAGCCAACCCAAACAAAAAATCAGAGTCACATATTGCAGTCAGTAAAGCTGTACTGTCTGTATAAAGTTTTGATGGAATCGAATTTTGGAGATATGCTCGTAGTGGTCAAAGGACGATACAAAGTTTCCAGAGAATAGATATTAATACATTGAATAAGAAAGATAGATACCAATATAACAAATTAATATTAAAAATAAATTATATAGCACTTTACAAGGTGCAATTAGTGAAAAAAATTTAATTTGTTTTGACCAAATTTTCAGCTCATTTTGCCTGAATGTTTACAATATGACCTAATAATTTTAGTGTCATTATCTGATTCATTTCTCCCAAAGCTAAGCGAGCCATTGCTGTAGATCCATTTCCACAGAAGTCATTTATATATATATAAATTTCATTTTTAATATATATAGATATCATATTATTAACTGTTTGTGCTTGGGCTGGAGAATTCACCCTTCTTCATGGTAGCCAGGTTACTTGGAGTGGCAGTGTTTCATTTCTCCCAAAGCCAAGAGAGCCATTGCTGTACATCCGTTTCCAAAATGTTCCATTGATTGTCGTATAACAGAGCCTTCAGTCAGTAACACTGCATGACACTAATGAGTCTTGTGTTTGCAACATCTCCATGTTATTTGGCATTGCAAGATTGTTCAGTATTTCCAATACTCATAATTTTGATGTATATCAGTTACATTTTCTCACTTGGAAACTCCATACTCTACCCAATCCAACATGTTAACATAAAGACAGTCATTTATATATATATATATATATATATATATATATATATATATATCATATTATTAACTGTTTGTGCTTGGGCTGGAGAATTCACCCTTCTTCATGGTGGCCAGGTTTCCGGTTATGCTGATCGTTGAGTACCTCTGATACCCGTCTAACTTGCCTGGTAATCTGAGCGCCATTCTATACACACTTAATGGCAATGCCACCATTGCGTCAGGGAGATTGACGACAACAAGTGGCACCGGTTGCTGCCCGTCTTCATGCTTATATGCGAAGTACCAACCGAAATTCCTGAGCGTCTTAAAGACGCTAGACCATTCAAGTCTGATTCTATTACTAAATGCAGGGCAGCTGATTGTCCACGAGAGTAGCAGCCTGAACATCCACTCACAAACGCTTTCTTGAAATTGTTCTTTGTTATGAGCTTATCCACTAAAACACCGTTCAATGTTAAAACCGTAGTTGCTGTACCTAAATTTGCATCCTTCACTAGAATCTGATTTTCATTTTTAATAAAAGTAGGCTCAGAATTGAGAGCTTTATTCATATACGTAGTAAATTGTGCTGGTCTCGTTTTGATTTGGCCATGGAAGATTTTTTTTTTTTTTTTTTTATAATAGTTTATAGTCCTTTACACCAGGTGTTTTAAGACTCTAATGGCTGTATATAGAAAACACTTAAGTACTTCCTGTCGTGGATCAGAATTTGATCCTTTTTACTCTTCCCTCCTCCTTTCTCCAGGCTTGGGACTGGCTCGCAATTAACGAGGCGGAGTTGCCATGGAAGATACTTCAATGTACCTAAAATAGTGTCTACTGTTTCTGAAATATTGTCATTTATTTCAGATTGGATGTCATCTAAAAAATCATCAATGTTTTTCTAGATAAAAAGTTCTTATGAATATTTTTAACATTATGCACGGAATCAAACATAAGAAAACATGGTTGTTTAGTTTTTTCATCCATTATATGACTTTTCAAGGATGATGAGCATAAAACTTTCTGTTTACTGCGGTGTTATCCAAAGAAATTATATTGAAATTTAATTTATTCAACATATTCATAACTTCACAGTAGCATTCATAAAGTTGGATTGCTGTTAATTTATTTATAGGATAGAGAGCCACCATGTCATTGTATTTGTGGCACAATGACTTTACCATTTGTCCATTGAAATATTCTAATTTTTCGGCAACGTATATTTCATCAATTATCAGGACACTTGTCCTTTCTAGTTGATTTAGGTTATTTATACGTAGCATTAGATAACCGGAATTGTCGAGACCTGTGTCCACCCTGACTTTTTTAGTTATCTTCCTTAAAGTGTCGATAGAAGGTAGACACAAGTTGCATCTTTCCAGCATTTTTGAATAAGCTGAGCTACCTGTTGAGAAAATCAAGTACGACCAAATTATTGTCTGAGGTGAGTAATGCCTGCCATGTTTTTTATTTACTCCTACCAGTTTGATTTGGTCAATGAAAAAACTCAGTTAGACACAAGTTGCATCTTTCCAGCATTTTTGAATAAGCTGAGCTACCTGTTGAGAAAATCAAGTACGACCAAATTATTGTCTGAGGTGAGTAATGCCTGCCATGTTTTTTATTTACTCCTACCAGTTTGATTTGGTCAATGAAAAAACTCAGTTTAGCGTCGTCTGCTTCGTTGAAAAATTGCAAACAATTTTTCATGGCACATTTAGCTATTTGTTTTTGCTCTTCATATGTTGTGTTTTTGTTGGAGACACCTTCATAGGATTTCAAAGACGCCATTAAATTTATTAACTGACTGAGTTTACTTAATTTACCCGTTGTGAGGTAAGAATAGAAGCTGCGATGATTTTGTTGACCTTTGTAGTGCATTGAAAGTTCTAAATGTTCAATAACGATCGATCGATAAACTATTAGAATATTATTTACCAAATCAATAGTATAAATTACTAGCAACTTGTTTTGAATAACATACTGGTATCCATTTGGAATGGTGGTCTCTTTTAATAGACTACAATTTAAAATAGAATCACTATTAAAAAAAATCTTTATTAGATTGTCGTTTCTTTCTATCGTGGTATAGCTGCAGATGATTTTGTTGATGTTGATGGTCGTTCGACAGATAAGAAAGAGCATTTTCGAATTTTGATGGAACAGCATCCACTTTCAATTTTTGTCTTATCCTCTCTGTTCTTTGCAGTTCAAAGTTTTTGTTTTTCAAGTCAATCTTGTACCGATCGCTAAAGTCGTTGACAAGATCTGTTTCACGAAAATGTAAAGAACAGATTTTGGAGTTTTTACTGGGTTTAAAATCCTTTCTAGGGTTGGCTTTTACCTATTTAGCGCATAGTTCTGGTTTGTTTAGTGGATACGGATACGAATGAAAAGATAAATTATTTTGTTCATCAACAGATGTATTTGAATCATATCCAGTGGAAGCGTGCTAGGCCCATAACCTGTTGTTAATTAAGAGTTAATAAGATTTATTCAACGAAGACAAGAATTTAAACGAATACAACAAAAAACACGATAACAATCTTTATTATCTCAATAACCGACCGCGCAGCCTTTCAAAGCTTTTGCATCAAGTTTATGTCGTTTTTGATCAGGAACACGTACAAAACATTCGGTTCCAAAAATTTTCAGGTGGTCAATTAGAGCATCTTTGCCTGTCCACAGTTCATACGGCGATTTACCAATTTTTGTTGGACCAGCTCTGTTGATGACGTAAGCTGCCGTATTAACTGCTTCTGCCCACAATGCAACGTCTATGTTCCGTTGATTGTCGTATGACAAAGTTATCATTAAATTCTAAATTGCTAGTCATGTTAGAACTAGTATCTGAGTTAAATGGGCACATCTGTCTCATTAATAATATCCTTCGGAGACTTTTCATGGACATTCTTCATGTGCTTATCCAGCCTAAAAACACTTATTTTACAAAAATGACATACTTTTTTTTCCTTTTTTTTCTTATTTTCACCTCTTTATTTATAGGATGGTTCTGTTGATAGAAGAACTACCGGGTTTGCAATTCCATGTTTCTTACTTTTAAGGTGTACAATCCCTTCGACTGGGCCAGAGTTACTCATAAATCGAGTCCTCATGTTTAAAGGAATCGTAAGATCCTTGTTTTTCCATAAAAAATATTGTGTTGGCGGTAGAGAAAGAAAGCAATTTTTGAAGTGACTTCTTAAACAAGTTTTCTTGAAGTTCACTATAATATATATGTGGTACTGATGTGTTCATCCGTTTCAGGCTTCAAATAATCGTATAAAAAAACAAGTGAAACCCATTTTACTTTGGGTGACTATAAAAATTTCCATATAATATCGTCTAGATAACAATCTGCAGACAATTTGATAATGCGCTGAATCCAAAAATGACTGTATCTTGAATTCACTATTGCTCTTATACATTTGTTCAACTCACTGTTGTTTGAGTCAATTTTTGATCGAACACAGAAAATCAAAAAGCTCCGGGTGCTTTACCGGTAATTCAATGACCTCTTTTATTTCTTTTATTTGCCTATCAAGGCCACCCAGACTCTCGTAGGTGGAATCCGGCACTTTCTCGACTAACATAAGGCTGACCAGTGGGTCAACTTTGTTCGGCAAGATCCTATGTATAACGTAACTATCACTCTTGATAGCCACACGACAATTTGGTTTGAGATCAGCAATGTCGAGAGAATCGGCAACTTCAACCAGCATTTTGCCTTTCTCGACTAACATAAGGCGGACCAGTCGGTCAACTTTGTTCGGCAAGATCCTATGTATAACGTAACTATCACTCTTGATAGCCACACGACAATTTGGTTTGAGATCAGCAATGTCGAGAGAATCGGCAACTTCAACCAGCATTTTGCCTTTCTCGACTAACATAAGGCGGACCAGTGGGTCAACTTTGTTCGGCAAGATCCTATGTATAACGTAGCTATCACTCTTGATAGCCACACGACAATTTGGTTTGAGATCAGCAATGTCGAGAGAATCGGCAACTTCAACCAGCATTTTGCCTTTCTCGACTAACATAAGGCGGACCAGTGGGTCAACTTTGTTCGGCAAGATCCTATGTATAACGTAACTATCACTCTTGATAGCCACACGGCAATTTGGTTTGAGATCAGCAATGTCGAGAGAATCGGCAACTTCAACCAGCATTTTGCCTTTCTCGACTAACATAAGGCGGACCAGTGGGTCAACTTTGTTCGGCAAGATCCTATGTATAACGTAACTATCACTCTTGATAGCCACACGACAATTTGGTTTGAGATCAGCAATGTCGAGAGAATCGGCAATTTCAACCAGCATTTTGCCTTTCTCGACTAACATAAGGCGGACCAGTGGGTCAACTTTGTTCGGCAAGATCCTATGTATAACGTAACTATCACTCTTGATAGCCACACGACAATTTGGTTTGAGATCAGCAATGTCGAGAGAATCGGCAACTTCAACCAGCATTTTGCCTTTCTCGACTAACATAAGGCGGACCAGTGGGTCAACTTTGTTCGGCAAGATCCTATGTATAACGTAACTATCACTCTTGATAGCCACACGACAATTTGGTTTGAGATCAGCAATGTCGAGAGAATCGGCAACTTCAACCAGCATTTTGCCTTTCTCGACTAACATAAGGCGGACCAGTGGGTCAACTTTGTTCGGCAAGATCCTATGTATAACGTAGCTATCACTCTTGATAGCCACACGACAGTTTGGTTTGAGATCAGCAATGTCGAGAGAATCGGCAACTTCAACCAGCATTTTGCCTTTCTCGACTAACATAAGGCGGACCAGTGGGTCAACTTTGTTCGGCAAGATCCTATGTATAACGTAACTATCACTCTTGATAGCCACACGACAATTTGGTTTGAGATCAGCAATGTCGAGAGAATCGGCAACTTCAACCAGCATTTTGCCTTTCTCGACTAACATAAGGCGGACCAGTGGGTCGACTTTGTTCGGCAAGATCCTATGTATAACGTAACTATCACTCTTGATAGCCACACGACAATTTGGTTTGAGATCAGCAATGTCGAGAGAATCGGCAACTTCAACCAGCATTTTGCCTTTCTCGACTAACATAAGGCGGACCAGTGGGTCGACTTTGTTCGGCAAGATCCTATGTATAACGTAGCTATCACTCTTGATAGCCACACGACAATTTGGTTTGAGATCAGCAATGTCGAGAGAATCGGCAACTTCAACCAGCATTTTGCCTTTCTCGACTAACATAAGGCGGACCAGTGGGTCAACTTTGTTCGGCAAGATCCTATGTATAACGTAACTATCACTCTTGATAGCCACACGACAATTTGGTTTGAGATCAGCAATGTCGAGAGAATCGGCAACTTCAACCAGCATTTTGCCTTTCTCGACTAACATAAGGCGGACCAGTGGGTCAACTTTGTTCGGCAAGATCCTATGTATAACGTAACTATCACTCTTGATAGCCACACGACAATTTGGTTTGAGATCAGCAATGTCGAGAGAATCGGCAACTTCAACCAGCATTTTGCCTTTCTCGACTAACATAAGGCGGACCAGTGGGTCAACTTTGTTCGGCAAGATCCTATGTATAACGTTACTATCACTCTTGATAGCCACACGACAATTTGGTTTGAGATCAGCAATGTCGAGAGAATCGGCAACTTCAACCAGCATTTTGCCTTTCTCGACTAACATAAGGCGGACCAGTGGGTCAACTTTGTTCGGCAAGATCCTATGTATAACGTTACTATCACTCTTGATAGCCACACGACAATTTGGTTTGAGATCAGCAATGTCGAGAGAATCGGCAACTTCAACCAGCATTTTGCCTTCTCCGTGAATGTTTACCATAACTTTTTTTGAATCTACCGTTTTAACAACCTAACGAAAAATAACAAAATAACGAAAGCAAGTTTTGAAATGATATGACAGCCAGAGATTTCTCTTCATCGACACTAGAATCCCTTCGACTGGGCCAGAGTTACTCATAAATCGAGTGCGCATGTTTAAAGGAATCGTAAGATCCTTGTTTTTCCATAAAAAATATTGTGTTGGCGGTAGTTTAAAGGAATCGTAAGATCCTTGTTTCTCCAAAACCGCAAACCTAAATATTTAAAATTCCATTTGTACTTCCACGTAACGGGTTCTTTAAACGTAGCGAATACATTACGTATGTCTAAATAAACTAAATTTGGTAATTTATCTATCATTTTGTATATTAATTCCAAATTATAGTTATTAATCATTCTAAAGCATCTCTTTTCACTTATATCAAGCCACGTTAGTTTAAAAAGACATTATATTGAATCGACCAATTCTTCCAATCAGTTTCTGACAAACGTATTTATGCCCAGTTTTTGAAGATGTTGTTGTAGGTGATAGTAGTACATCATTACTGCAAGAAACTTTGTTTCAAGTGCTGATAAAAGAGACTAAGGTAACGATAGTGGTGGATTTGCTGGTAGTGGAGACGATGGTAGTGATAACGATGATGGTGGTAGTGATAATGATGGTGTTCTAGGTGATGTTAGTACATCATTACTGCAAGAAATATTTGTTTCAAGTGATGATAAAAGTGGCGGTGACTCTTGCACTGATAACGGTGGTGCTGAAGACTCTGGGTTTGAAATCGTGCTTGAATATTGGGACTGTTGAACAAGGTGTTTGTTAGTATGGGAGCCATTCCACCAAGCTGAATTACCTGGTTGTTGATACGGATACCCCGTGTTGTAAAAGTAAGGATTTATTGTAATAGTTTATAGTCCTTTACACCAGGTGTTTTAAGACTAAAATGGCTGTATGTTGGAAACACCTAAGTACTTCCTGTCGTGGATCTTAATTTGATCTTTTTAACTTTCCCCTCCTCCTTTCTCCAGACTTGGGACTGGCTTGCAAAAGCAAGGCGGAGTTTAAAAAATGTTGTTGAAAAGGTTGAGCTGGATAAGATGGATATGGAAATTGTGGAGGTGCTTGCATGTTAGAACAGAAAGGTTGAAACTGCTGGAGCTGATTATCATGTTCTGATTGTATTGGCACCATTGGCTGTATAAGTAATAATAATTATTACTGGCGTCTACGTTTTTTCCGTTGAAAAAATGTTGGTTGTTGGTAATGGCACTTCAGTTGTTACTGGGACAATAAGTATTACCAGTATCAGATTACTGCCAATTCTGCAAGTCCTGGTTATAAAAATTATTCGCACCATATTGATTATTCGCACCATATTGATTATTTGCGCCATTATGATTATTCGCACCATATTGATTATTCGTGCCATATTGATTATTCGCGCCATATTGGTTATTTGCGCCAAATTGTAAGAAGAACGGAAATGCATGTTCAGGATGCAATTGTATTTCTCTATTTTGACTTATTAAAATTATTTCTCCTAAAATTTCTGGCAACAGTTTCACACAGTCTTTAACCTTGTAGAGAAGAAATTGAAACTCAGATGATTGAGCTAGAGAAGTTTCCTTGAAGTTCAATGAAACGAAATTTTTGCATGATAGTGTAGACAACAATGCATTTTATGAAAATATCTTTTTATGTCTTCATATATATAATCTATAAATATGTATGTAGGAAGCACCTAAGTACCTAAGTACTTCCTGTCAAGATCATATTTGATCTTTTGATCTATCCCTCCTCCTTCATCCAGGATTTGGAATGACTTGCAAAAGCAAGGCTTAGTTTTATTATTTTTTTTATTATATGCTTATTAGAAGTGCCATATTAGGAAATAGATATATAAATATATATATATATATATATATATATATATATATATATATATATATATATATATATATATATATATATATATATATATATATATATATATATATATATATATATATAATATGTATGTATATATATATATATATATATATATATATATATATATATATATGTATGTATATATATATATATATATATATATATATATATATATATGTATGTATGTATGTATATATACGTATATATATATACATATAAATATTTATATATATATATATACATATATATATACATATATATATATATATATATATATATATATATATATATATATATATATATATATATATATAAGAAAACTGCTCTAAACCTAAATGAAACAATTTTTCTCATAATACATTCCACTTTTCTAAACTGTTGGAATAAGACCAGCCTCAAACAAACTATTGTAATTCATAATCCAAAACTAAATTATATTTCAAGTTGAGATTCACAAAAGTTACATTCATCCTTTGTTAGATTTTTGTTAAAATTTTGAATGAGAGCTACACCTTGCATGTATTGTTTGTTGTGTGAGGAATGTGAGATTGTTATTGTTATCTCTGATTGATAAAAAACAGATAACTTGTGGTTTCGTGGCTTCGGACAGTCGTCCTACCCTGTCTTTTAAACGGTTGAAATTGCATGGTGGCATGCACTTTATTGCTCGTTCCCCATAAATAGTGTGATAGCACAGCAAGTGCTTGATTTGAGACATGCATTAAATTCTTCAGGCGGTGTTGAACGCGGTATGACTGGCAGAGTTTGTCGAAAATCACCAGATAATAAATAAAATGAGTGCTCTGCCAAAGAGCTGTCCATTTCCCTTCAAATCTTACATTTTACGATCGAGTGCTTCCGATACTCTTCTGTGAGCTGTTGTGCATTCGTGCCGTATGATAAGTTCACATGTTTCTGAGAATTTTTTCCATTACTGAATTTTAGGTAATATTGCATGTTGGTATTTCAGTTGCTTGCAAATTCAAAGGTAGCCTCAATGCCGAATGGGCTGTTCGACCACCACCGTCCAAAAGTGTTGCCACTAATTCCAGATGATTCAATTCTATTTTTTTCGTATTCATATGAATTCCAAAATAATTGAAATGAGAAAAGTTTTGCTTGTACCTCCGGGAGCATCTGTGAAATACAATCCGTTGTTCTGATTTGCAATTGTTTTCATAATTGTGTCATTACAATGCATTGTTCAGGAACCAATGTCGGAAATCAACTAAGATGAAAAATTTGCTGTATTAATAATTGTACAAGAGCATGCTGGCAGAAGGAAATAATTTAACGACACGAGGTTCTAGACATCCATTTACAACAAAAACAGCAAGTTTAACATCCCAGTGAAATAAGACGTTTCTAGACGATTGCATCTGCTCCGAGTGGCTGTGATAATTTATCGCATTATCACCGTTTAGCGTGTTCTGGTTTACTGCTGAACCTTCTGGTTCTTGTTTGTCTGGATTGATGACGCTGTTTCTAATTCTTTCGAGGATCATAGGGGGGGGGATGGCTGCAGAAATAGTTATTTCATCATCTTCATATAATTCAATTGACTGCTGGCGTAGTTCGCATTCTTTATAGGAATCATGTAAATTGAGATTTGATAATTCCTTTATAGGTGTGTACATTTTCCGTCGTAAAATACACTCGCTGTCCATTTCCAAGATGCACTGACTAATGAACAACTGCATCTTCATATAATTTAATTAACTGCTGGCGTAGTTCATATTCCCCTGCTCCCTATCGACTACGATTTATTTCCGCTAGACTGTATTGGATCAGACGATAGAGACTTAATGCCATAACCAGAACATCCACCATAAATAGGGTTTTTTTTCTTCAAAAAAGTGACCTTTTTTGAAGATAATTAAGGTTTTGTCACGACACGTACATCCCTAGTTTTGTTTCTACTATTGAACATTGGACTACTTCGCCATTAACTTGCTCGTGCTGGTTGTCTCCTAAATAAAAAGTTCAATAGGTTATGAATGTCAGTATTACAGGGTGATCCAACAGTAACACACGTGAACTTTGTGATTTCTGAAATATGTGGTGTCATCTCACCACAGTCAGGACACGCCATCAGGACTGAATGCACCTCATTCCGGTGTCTTTTCAACGTGTATTCAGAAACACACATAGTAATGATGGCACTTTGCCGAACAAAGTTGACCCACTGGTCAGCCTTATGTTAGTCGAGAAAGTGCCGGATGACGTCGAAACCGTCAGGTTGACACACACATGTGATTGCTACGTGCTACCTCATTTTAATTCAATAGCAGTGAGGTTTTCAGAGAGGGGAAATATGAAGAGAGCCGGTTCGATCAAGTCGGTTCCTTTCGGGTACATCACCGCCTCTTACGTGCATCGCTTCGAGCCTCGGATCGGAGTCACTGTGAATCGTCATTCAGGCGGCTACCATCCGACATGCCGTCCTTGAAGAATTCCTTAATTTCTCTTGTAACGAGATCACACATCTTCGAGTATCCGGCAGTCTGGCACACAATGAAACAAAGTTGACCCACTGGTCAGCCCTAATGTTAGTCGAGAAAGTGCCGGATGACGTCGAAACCGTCAGGTTGACACACACATGTGATTGCTACCTCATTTTAATTCAATAGCAGTGAGGTTTTCAGAGAGGGGAAATATGAAGAGAGCCGGTTCGATCAAGTCGGTTCCTTTCGGGTACATCACCGCCTCTTACGTGCATCGCTTCGAGCCTCGGATCGGAGTCACTGTGAATCGTCATTCAGGCGGCCACCATCCGACATGCCGTCCTTGAAGAATTCCTTAATTTCTCTTGTAACGAGATCACACATCTTCGAGTATCCGGCAGTCTGGCACACAATGAAACAAAGTTGACCCACTGGTCAGCCCTAATGTTAGTCGAGAAAGTGCCGGATGACGTCGAAACCGTCAGGTTGACACACACATGTGATTGCTACCTCATTTTAATTCAATAGCAGTGAGGTTTTCAGAGAGGGGAAATATGAAGAGAGCCGGTTCGATCAAGTCGGTTCCTTTCGGGTACATCACCGCCTCTTACGTGCATCGCTTCGAGCCTCGGATCGGAGTCACTGTGAATCGTCATTCAGGCGGCCACCATCCGACATGCCGTCCTTGAAGAATTCCTTAATTTCTCTTGTAACGAGATCACACATCTTCGAGTATCCGGCAGTCTGGCACACAATGAAACAAAGTTGACCCACTGGTCAGCCTTATGTTAGTCGAGAAAGTGCCGGATGACGTCGAAACCGTCAGGTTGACACACACATGTGATTGCTACCTCATTTTAATTCAATAGCAGTGAGGTTTTCAGAGAGGGGAAATATGAAGAGAGCCGGTTCGATCAAGTCGGTTCCTTTCGGGTACATCACCGCCTCTTACGTGCATCGCTTCGAGCCTCGGATCGGAGCCACTGTGAATCGTCATTCAGGCGGCCACCATCCGACATGCCGTCCTTGAAGAATTCCTTAATTTCTCTTGTAACGAGATCACACATTTTCGAGTATCCGGCAGTCTGGCACACAATGAAAATTGGAATCACTTCCGGGCAGGTCCGGCAAGGTTTTGATGCGCTCCTCGGTTTGTCAACAAGTCTTCTGAGCTTAATAGAATTAATAGACTTCAAAATACTCAGCAAATCATTTCTGTGTTCCAAGTATCATTTCTTTAATGTACACCTCCATTTGTTTTTTCATCTTCACGAACATCTCACACTGTCCTAACCTTACTCAATCTTGCATTCAACTCAAGAACTGTTACATCAGGCACTTCGGACAATACAAACACCACGTCTACCGGGCACCGTGTTAATAGGAGTTTACTGACACTTTTGGAATTTATTATCACTTGGAAATAACTTTCCACTTTCTGACCTCCATGGAAAACCTTTACAGGCCAGCCCTTTATCTCTTTCCCAAATTCATCAGCGTGAATACCAAAAAGTAAGACATCATAAAATGCAATGTTCTCTCGATTTATTTGGAATTTAAATTTATTGGGAAAATTGCTGTTTGTGGATAAGAGTGTTTGTGATTCCCCTCCTGGAAATAAACACTAAATTAAGATATATATATATATATCGGCTCTAAGAGCATTTGAATTTTCAGGAACATTATACTTTCTCGAGGTATGCTTGGTCCAATACGACACTTGCATCGATTATATTTTAACTGCTGATGTTTAATTATGAAGCACTAGGTGTGGTTTCCGTAGAACCGGTGACGCGTGGATTTGGAGATCCCGGTGAATATGTTAATTTTGATTCTTCGTGTAATCGACTTGATTTGATTATCTGGATACGTCTCTCTAGGCGGGCCGTGCATGCCTTGTAGCAGACTTGAAGAATGTGCTGAAGTGATTATTTATCTTGTACACAGGCACACATGGTATCTCTCCTTGTAGTGTCTGCTCGGGAAGTTTTGTATATGGAGTGCTAAAATTAATTTATCATATTTATCATAATTATAAATGTATGAAAATTATTATCAAATATGATTTTCTTATGTAGACAGCACTGACAAAAGTAACAATAACTGAGTTAACTCTGCTCATTTGCATTGTTTCTAAAAATCCAAAAAATGAGGCTCACCATCAAAGGTTTTTTTTGTAGTCGATCCAAGCCATACTCAAGTCTTTTTCTGTTTCTTGGCTTGCCATAAAATCAGTTTATTTATCAAAAATTGATTTTTGCAGCCATTATATTTTTTCTTGCGTCTGTTTTGCTCACTTGGGAAGATATTATTGTACATGAGGTGTGAGTGCATTTCATTTGTAATAGCAGCAATCAGTATTTTATACGCTGCAGTTGATTGGTCTGTAATTTTTTGCTTCTTTGGTGAATTTATTTTTTGGTATTAAAACTGTTATTTCATTTCAGTTGTATACCATTCAGGGACTGTTTCTGAGTTTTTAATTAAATTCTTATATGCTTGTCGTGCTGTTATGAAATGTTTCAGCCAGAAATTTTGAATTTCAACTGTTATATTTCTTATCACTACTAACATCACCTTGCCAAAAAATATAGAACATTTCTGATGCAGCTTAAGCCATTTCAGAAATCTGCAAATTTTCTCCTGGTTTGACAATCCAGGAGCTATTAGCAGCTCTAACGGTGAATCGCTGACCATAACCCGAACCTCGACTGCAAAAATATCCGCCCTGAAAACTTTGGCATTAGGATCTTATGCCAAATCTCGATATCTTTCTCCTTTCAAGATATTGCTTGCCAAAAATCTTCTCTATTTCTGCTTGAGTTGGAAGTCCTAGGTCTAGACCTGTTCTTAATTTAATCTCTGCCAAGCTGGTTCTAGGCTGTTTTCAAGTTCATACATAAACTGTAGCAAATTTATCTGATAAATGTTCAAAATATGGGTTTCACTAAATTTAGTGTAAAGGCCTTAGTCTGCTGTAACATCGGATAAAATGATAGTACCAAAATAAAATGTTATTATTATTATTATAACAATTAAAAAATTTAAAACTTGAAAATAAACAAAAAAACTAATGAGTAATTTTGTATTTTGTGACATAACTCTCTTTTTTTTTTAAATAATGGAAGAACCACAAAACTGATTGACACTAATCAGGCCATTTCCCATAGAGGTGATTGTTTCTATTTCAAATCTTCTATTTGTTTGGTTTGTCTTTTTAAAAACAGTATTTGTAATTAAGTGAGATTACAATTGAAAACAAGAATTACAATATTAGAAAAAATTATTACTCCTTTTTCTGACATGTAGTAGTTTACTTCAACTTCTGAAGTTTTTATTGGTTCATAGATTGGTTCGTTGAGTTTAGCGAGATAAACAGCCACGTGCTGTGTCGGCTCCTGTTCTTGAACTGTAACATTGTAGAACTCTTGCTATGGTCCACGTCAACATTGTAAGGGACTGGTAATAGCCAAAATATCTTGATACGATCTTTGTTATCTTTGACATTAAAAATTGCTCGGTAGCTGTTCGGGTCACCCTGTGGCTATTTAACTTTCGGAATCGGAACAGCGCTTTGGAAGGTCGCCCTGCAGCCACGATGCGTTCATGATGTCAAGAACGTCTTTTCCGTTCGCATCGTTGAGCTTTGAGAGCATCTCGTAGTTAATGCCGTCAGGTCCAGGGGTCGTTTTTTTAACACTGACTCTTTTTTGGCTGAGGAGCCAGACTGACATACAAATTGGCATTTGATAATTTGTTTAAAAAAACCAAGATTGGTACTGTATATTTCAAACTTGTGAGAATGCTGATCACAATCGAGGATTTATTTTATTGTCACTGTAAGGCTTATAACTTCTTTATTTCAACTAACTTCTAAATTTACAAAAATACATAATGAATTGTCTTTTATGTCCAACGAAAAATTATTATGTATGAAAGGAGGAATTAATGCTTTTTGATGATTTTGATCTAATTTATGCTTGATAACATATTGGGATTCACAGCTGGATGTTTGTGTTTATTGCAGATTCTTATGTCTGGGACAGAAGCAGCCAACAAATCCAATTTAATAACTTACTTTTCTCTTCAACACGTATTCTAAAGTCACCACAACAAGAGCCCATCTGCACATCGTGAACTGCTATTGGTGGTATGCCAGAAGGTGGAGATCGTTCCAGTCATTTCAGCTCCAAAACAAATTTCTATTGTTCGATTGTTATTGTCAAATTTTATCTGGACTAATTAATGTGTTGTTTCATGCTTCAATTCTTTGTTTTATAAATGTATTAAAACTTATTTTTCATTTTTGTTAATGAATTGATGATGACTAGTTAGTGTAAAAATTATTTATAAACTTTGTTCCAGTGTTTTTAAACAGCAGTTTGCAATGTTATTAATTTGGCTGAGATGTCAATTAAAATTTGACTTGAAATGATTGTGCACCCCAGACAGTGTCGAAACAAGATAAATTAATTCTGTAAAAAAGTGTAATTTCCAACCAGGCATACATGGTATACTAAAAATACAACTATAATTAAGAGTGATTGGGAATGAATTATAATGGTTCTGGAAAAGCTGAAATTTGCTGGGCCAAAGCATACCAACCTGGGGTTCTGGCCTTAAAACTTTTCTATGTCAAATCCTTCCTTTGTTAGCCGTGGTCGAAGTTCACTTGAATATGACTCCACTTAAATCTTACTTGGTTTCATTATCATCAGACAAAAGCACAGTTGGAATTTTAAACTAAACTCACAGAGGGAGGGAGGGTAAAGCAATCCTCTCAATTCCTCTCTAGATCTAGTCTAAGTCTATTTTTTAACATCACGCAAGCACGGTTAGAATTTTATATTAACTGACAAGGAAGTCATGTATACGCTCATCATTTGGGCACACTAAAATCTCGGCGGACCCCGAAGCAAAACTCCGCTTCTCAACACCACCAGGCGCCGCCGAAACTTCTTCGGCGGTTGTAGCTTCCTGTTCCACAGCTGGTCGACTCCGGCTCACACTGGGCTTCGCCGCAGCAACCCACAGCATTTTCTTAACCAGCAACACGCTGGTCTCTAATTACTAATTAAAAGCAAAGTCCTGACTCGTCACTAATTCACTTTATCCTTACAGCTTATACTTACGACAAAGTTGAGCTGGTTTTATTTCGAATAACAGGAAGCATTCATGCCCGGATTTTTACCATAGGAAGCTTCTGCTTGGTTCTGGTTCTGGATGACCTATTAGTTCGCAATAGTTTGCATATATAAATTCAAAATAGAATGTCGTTTTAAAAAAATTGGAAGGCCTGCGAATCTGAAACATAAGAAACTAGCGGGGTGATCCGCGTGCGTTGAACGGGGTTTTTAAGAGGGTTTTCTATCTTTTTCTCGCCTCCGCTTGCTCTCCCATTCCCGGTCGCTTTCCTGCTCCTTGCACTTGCTAATTATATATATATATATATATATATATATATATATATATATATATATATATATATATATATATATATATATATATATATATATATATATATATATATAAGTATATATATATGTGTGTGTGTGTATGTATGTATATATGAATGAATATATATATATATATATATATATATATATATATATATATATATATATATATATATGTATATATATATATATGTATATATATATTTTATATATATATATACATATATATATGTATATATATGTATATATATATATAGATATATATATATATATATATATATATATATATATATATATATATATATATATATATATATATATATATATATATCCATTTCCTTATTTGGCATTTCAAAAGAAAATATAACGAATAGTTTAATAGCAGTTGCTAAGGCATTCGCTTTGTCTTTGTCAAAAAAACGGTTTGATCTTCACGCTGTGACGTTAAAACCTGCATGTGTGTGGACCATATTTTTCACCGCTTTCCACATGGTAGTCTGACTAGAGTGTGAGTTAAGAGAGCTACAGAATGTTCGCCAATGGTTCTCTTTTGCTGTCCTCACTATCTTCTGTGCGATTTGTTTGAGTTCTCGATACCGTTCAAAGCCAGTCGTAGTATATTCTTTCCGAAGTGAGTATAAGACTTTGTTTCTTGCTTTGATTGCGCTTTCACATTCATCATTCCACCATGGTACTGGCCTTAGTCCTGATCGTCTTCCATTTTTGGTTGGTATTGATGCTATGGCTGCTTTGTTCAGACCTTGCGTTAACATGTTTGTTGCTTCGTCAACATTTGTGAAAGTTTGGAGCTCATTTAACATTCCTGTTGGAAGCCGTTGGTATTTGTACCAATCGGCTTTCTCCAGGTTCCATACCTTTCTGTTGTTTTCCTCGTAATTGACCTTTTTATTTAGTGTGATCAAAACACGGTAGTGGTCACTGCCCAGATTTTCATCTAACACCCTACACAAGGCTTTTTGAGATAAAGAAAGAGAGCACGTTGCTAAATCTATAGGAGTTGTCCTTCCGCTGGGAGTCAGGTGGGTACCTGATCCGGAAAAAAGGGCAACAAGGCCATACATAACAATTTCTCAATTAATTTTCCTCTATTATCTGAAGTTTCAGAACCGAAAACAACAGAGTATGCATTGAAGTCACCTAATACAATTGAGTTGGTATAAATGACTGACTTTTCCAGTGTAGATAGCAGTGTTTGATGATTGGCATTTGGTGGAACGTATGCATTGATAATGGTGATGTTTGATCTCTTTTCAGAAGAAATGGTCACAAGTAGTGAATCATATTTGTTTTGTTCTATGGTTTGCGAGGTGTATGAGATGCCTTCTCGGAGGAGTGTTGCGACCCCTCCTCCTTGATGGAGTCTTCTATCCAGCCTGACAATATTATAGCCTGAAATACTAAAGTTATTGCCCTCTTTCAGCCATGTTTCCTGCAGGGCAATGATGTCGGAAATTTTTCCATTTTTCAAAGAAAAATATTTAGTCCATTGACTCTCGCTCGAATACTCTGACAGTTCCACTGTAAAATGGTAAGGTTGTTGTCCATGTTTGGTTTTTTAAACTGGTTTATCCCGTTTTCTAGAGGATTCAAATTTTAAGATTCGGAAACCTCCGTATCTCCAGGGTACGCCTGAAAGCCATTGTATTTAAGAATGTTATTGAACATTTTTATAATGGCTTTCATTACAGCTTCCAAGGGCATTTGTGGTATGTCTTTTGTTATTTCCTGAATCTCCTCGACAAGCCCCTGTATCGTTTGCAAGCTCATTGGTTCATCACGTTTTTCTGTCTTTTTTTCATCTTTTGATGCTCTCTTCTCTTCTTCTCTGTTTTTAGTAATAGCTTGTTTTTCCTTAGTATGAGTTTGTGTGACAGGCGTTTTCTTTTCAGAACCGCTCTTTTTTGGCGTGTCTTTGGACTTTTGTTCTGGCTTTTTCTGTGCTGTATTTTTTTTGGCAAAAGGCTTTTTTGTCACAACCTTTTCCAAGGCAGCGGCATAAGAAATACCTTCCTTCGCAACAGCTGAATGGACTTTCATGGAGAAAACATACTTTGGACAGGCCTTACTTCCTGTGCAATGTCCATTCTTTCCACAGCTTGCGCATACACGAGGGCGTTCTTTTTGCTCTTTTTCCTTCTTAGGACATGATTTGAAATCATGATCTTTGGTGCAAAGCGGACATTTAATTGCATTTCTGCAATCTTTTGCTTTGTGACCAAAACCGTTCCATTTGAAACAACGAAGTGGTTCTTGTACATAGGGGCGTGTACGAAAAACTAAGTAGGTGAATCTAACTCTTTCCGCTGCTTCGCCTTTGGGGTATGTAAGGATTACAGCCGTTGTTGTGCTTACTACTCCTTTTATCTGTAAACCACGTTATCAGTTTTGTTTTCAGGTGCTAAAATAACCAAAGAATTGGGTGAGCTAACCCTTGAACAGGCTACATAAAACTGTCCGTGGGAAAAACAGCTTTCTCTCAAATCAATTCCAGCAACCTTAAAAGTTTGTCCTTGAGACGAGACTTGTTTATTGTCATGGCAAAACAAACTTTTAGCGGAAATTGAAGTCTTTTAAAGCTGAATGGAAGGTCTGATGGTATTAGAGGAATTCGTGGTATAAAAACAGACTCTGCAGCACCAATACCTGTTAAAATCGTAGCCTCAATTAGATTTTTGTGAAGAGTTTTTACTTGCAATCTCGTTCCATTGCATAGCTTAGGTGGGTTTAAATTACGCAATAACATTACAGGTGCTCCTACTTTTTAGATAAAGTTTCTGATCAGTAAGGCCAGATGGATTTAATGAATTTAAAAACTCAACGGGGTAGTGAACGGCATCATCACTTTGAAGAACCGAGTCTACAGAAGTAAATTCCATTTGGATTCCTTCAAAAGGATCAATAAGCAATTTATTGATTCCTGACGCCACGCTGTTTTTTGGTGCAAAAAATGGGCTCGCTCGCATAACCATTCCTGAGTTTTTTCTAGCAAGTTTTCTATATTAGGGTAAATTCTGGAAATGAGCTCTGAAACAGAATTGACAACTGTGCCTAGGTCGGAGGAAATAACAAATTCACCTTCTAGTATTCCGTCACCAATTTTCAACAGCAGTTCGGAAAACTGACGTGCAGATGCATCACCGTGTAAATACACCCTCATATTTTTAGTAAGATTTAATTTTTGTACGACAGACCATAAGCAGGATGATTTTATGCAAGCGTGTTTACCTCATCAGCTCTAGTTCCTTTTGGTACTGCAGGCAACGTTTGCCGAAAGTCTCCTGCCAGTAAAACAGTGACTCCTCCCATTACCTTATTGTTTTCTTTAATGTCTCTAAGACTACGATCTAATGCTTCAAAACCGCTTCTATGAGCCATAGTGTTCTCGTCCCAAAAAATGAGCTTACATTCCCTGAGAACTTGGGCCGTGTTGCTTTGTTTGGATATGTTGAACAAAGGCGAGTCTGCATGTATAAGGTTAAAGGGTAGCTTAAAAGCAGCGTGAGCTGTTTTCCCACCTTTCAACAGAGTCGCCGCAATTCCGGAGGATGCTACCGCTAAGGCTATTTCACCGTCACTTCTTACCTTATCAATTAACAAATTAATAAGAAATGTTTTTCCTGTACCTCCAGGAGCATCTAAGAAAAACACTTTGCCAGGCCCTGTATGAATGCTGTGAAGAACTTGTTTATAAATAGCAAGTTGTTCATCCCAATCAACGAAGATTCGTTAACCAAAACTTCGTTTACCAACTTCTATCGGTCATAACTTGTCTCCCTTAAATAATCTCTGTTAATTAAGTTACTTTTATTTCCTGATGGTTTTGGCAGACTATAGTGCGATAAATCCTGTCCTCCCAAAGACAATACCATCTCTTCAATCATTAACAGGCGTCTGTCATAAACTGCACTCATCACAGGTTCCGTGTTGTTGTCAATGAATTCGTTACTTATTTGCCAAAAGATATCATCTGCAAAACTATTTCTGAAATTTTCCCAGAGGCTTAATGGGTTGGAAACTTGACAAAACACCAACATTATAGAAAACAGCTCTCACGCAGCTTATATTGGAGAGTTACAAAGAACAGCTTCCTGCAGAGTTGTTTCCCGATGTTTATCATCCTCCAGCAAACCAAGCGCTTGACACGCTGACTGGTAGGTAGAACGGAGAACACCATTAACCGTTTTAAGGTACGAAAAAGATGTTGCACCACGCACTTTATGTAGAAGTAGGCATAACTGATAGCATTCTGTGTTATTATGGTGTACAGTAGTGTACACTCTTCCTGAAGCGTTATATTTTTTCACTTGGGGACAGCCTTCAACATCTTTTCCCCTCTTTCTTCTTTCAAAAGTATTATTTCTCCAAACAAAAAAATGAAGGAACTTCAAAATAAAAAAGAGTTTTAGCAAAGCTATCAGATCTACATAATGCAAAGAAACCTATAAGCGTTGTTGTAGGTGGGTTGTTAATTTTTTTCTACCAAAGTTGTTCTGGTTGAAATACACCCTTTGACCATTTTCAAGATGTAAAACAGTTGGGTATCTTTTCGTGAATTGGAAACCCAAAAATTTGCCACACGGCCTCATAGCTGCTGATGTAACGCCCACTTTCATACAGCTTTACTTCATCTTTTTCAAGAGTAAAACTTGCTTGGTCACTTCCTTTGTTAATGTATTTGCATATGTCTTTTATAGATTTAACGGAGTTGCAGTATTCAACGTTGATATGAGCATTGAAGGTGCGTGAAAGTACAGGATTATAGGGTACTACCTAGCGATTGTCTAGCTGCATGCCGTTAACATCAATAAAGAAGACGCCGTCAGATTGAGATCTTCTCGTCTATACTGTGGATATCCTTCATCTCCTGTTTGAGTATTTTTCTGAAGAGGTCGTGGATACCTCTTGCTACAGCTGTTTTTTTTTCATGCAAGGGGATTTATAATTATTAAAACTTCCGCAAGGTCCATGTATCGTGTTAGACTGTACAATTTCATAAAGAATAGGGTCTGTATTGCGATCAGGAATCTCACAGATAATATCATCAATTTTGTCACGTGAAAGGCGGCGCTCTAGCCAGAGTAGATTATGCAAGTGTAGCAGACCTCGCTTCTACCATTCCACGGAAAACATAAAACACCGAAC